>JBAMCE010000451.1:11212500-11395000 GCA_037075305.1 Drosophila kanekoi
AACGTAACATTTCACTGCGCAAGTTTCGTCTGTTTTCCATTTGTTTGACTGCGAACAGCATAGAAAGAATGAAACAAATTACAATTTAGTCAATATCCATTGAGTTAGCATCAAACAATCCCATTTATTCCAAGTGTAGAGCTCGCCAGGCTATAAATAGACAAGAAAGTTTTTATGCAGCACATTTTCCGCGAATCTTCCACAGTTGCGGGTGGAATAGACTGAATACGCTGAAATCTGTGAATCCTTATTTAAAGCCTGGCTCGTGAAAACGGGTTCTGACATCAATCGCACGAAGCTTGTCGCAAGCAGACCTTGTCATCCACATTTCCATTTGGGGAGGTGGATTTTCCGAGAGGCGTGAATTGCAATTGAAACGTATTCTCATTTAAGTGATTTTGCGATCTGTTGTAAAAGCGATTAGCTTCCAGGCTTCGATTTCTAGCGGATTAGCACAGTTAAGGCTGAAATGATGCGCAAGTCAAGATCAAGCTAGTCACAAAGAGTTAAGCAATCAGCATGAAACCTTATGTATATTGCGGAATCAGCCGGATCGAACTACTTTATCATCAAGAATCGATCGAAATTAGAATACTTGCTGGGAAAACTTATCTGTTTTGCAAGATATCTTTAAAAAGGCCTTGGGCGTAACTTTAGCTTGACAATGCATTCAACATATGGGCAAATTCTTACCAGCATGAGAGAGAGAGAGAGAATATGTAATTAACCTGCCTGGACAACTGCACTAGCAAGGATCGTTAAAGCGTTAGTATGACGACAATTGGTTGGCGATTTGCATTATGTGCGGCATTTGGATTTGGATGCTACTCACCTAGTAGTCAGACGTCGGTTTCAATACTGACGGCCATTGCGTTATTATGCCTTAGCTGTAAGCTATTTGTGCTCCTGAGGCCATTCTGGCCGAGCTGCTGTCCCTGTCCCTGCTGCTGGAGTCCCTGCAGCTGCTGCTGCTGCTGCAGTTGGAGCTGCAGCTGTTGCTTCTCAAACGATTGCTGCGTTCTCAGAAATGGCACCATGTGGCGGCCCGTATGATCAGTCAGACCTGGTGTGGTTGCATCAATGCCATCATCCAAATCCATAATGTCCGATGACGATTCGGAGAGTGAGGATTTCTTCAAATGTTGACCTAGTTTCGGTTCGGGCATTTGTACGTGTAGGTGTGTAAGTGTGTCGAAGTGTTGGTGTGTTCGTTTGTTGGTGTAGGTGTGTTGGTGTGTAGGTGTGTTGGTGTGTTGGTGTGTTGGTGTGTCGGTGTGTTGGTGTTGGTGTGTCGGTGTGTAGGTGTGTAGGTGTGTTGGTGTGTTGGTGTGTAGGTGTGTTGGTGTGTTGGTATGTAGGTGTGTTGGTGTGTAGGTGTGTTGGTGTGTTGGTGTATAGGTGTTGGTGTTGGTGTGTCGGTGTGTTGGTGTTGGTGTTGGTGTGTCGGTGTGTAGGTGTGTAGGTGTGTTGGTGTGTTGGTGTGTTGGTGTGTGGGTGTGTTGGTGTGTAGGTGTGTAGGTGTGTAGGTGTGTTGATGTGTTGGTGTGTCGGTGTGTTGGTGTGTGTTTCGGGGTTTACGTTGGGGCGTTTTTTTGGTTATTTTTTTTATATAGAATAGAAAAGGAATCGATTAGCATATCTTTCGCATTTCGTATATCACAAATGAGCGTGGTTTTTCGATATATATTTTTATTAGTATTTTTTTTTTTTGTCAAACATTTTGGATATGATTATGGTTATATATATATGTACCTAGTGCACCAGGTAAATATGAACAACTTGTAACGTGGTTGAAATTTTGGCTCTGCATCTCCTCCTGATCCGTTTCGCGGTGATAGAAGTAATTGAAATTACTGACGATAACCGGTACCGGCAGTGCGATTGTCAGCACACCAGCGATCACGCACAAAGAGCCGACAATTTTGCCCCAGAAGCCGACGGGCCTGCATTTGCATTTCGCATTTTGCATTTTGCATTTCGCATTTGCATTTTGCATTTTGCGTTTTGCATTTCGCATTTGTTTGGTATTTTTTTTTTGGTTTGTTTTTTGGTAGGTTTTCATTGTTTCATATGATGGCAATATTGAGGTATTCGATTTTTGGTATTTATTTGCAGTATTTTTTTGGTATTTTGTATGCAAATTTGTTTTCGATTCGATTTTGGGCATATACAAATATATATATATATATTTCGTCAGTATTTTTATATATATATATATTCATATTGATTTTTATATGTATTTTTTTGATATTTATATTTATATTTCATTTATATATTTTAATATTTTATGTCATTTTTTGTTGTTGTTGTTGTTGTCGATTTGGTATGAAGAAGAACGTAGAAAAAGAACGCAGTGTGTAAATAAGGTAGTATATTTATATATAGATATGTAGATATATATATATATATATAAAAAAAAACAAAAAAAGAAAATAAATAAAAAAGAATGTATATATATATATATTGAAAAAAGTTATAAATTGTTGGCATTAAGGACTTGTAATATTTGATATATATCATTATTAAAACGTTAAGTTATCACTCAATATCAAAACATAAAACAAAACGGAACAGAAGAACAAGAAGAAGAACAACTGTTAGAAACAAAATGGCGTCGTTTCAAGAAATTAGTACACGGAAACATAGAAGGAAAGCCAAAAACGAAATGTGTGTATATTCAACTCGAGGTATTCATATAAGTAATAAGTTTAAGTGTATGTGTGTGTGTGAGAGTGTGTGTGAGTGTGTGTGTGTGAGTGTGTGTGTGTATTGTTTGTTTATTGATTATTGTATATATTGGTATGTACACATCGAAAGCAAATTGCTGTTTGTTAATTTGAATTGCGCTTGGTTTGTACCGATTGAACGATGGAACTCAAAACAAAAGTTGATTGTATAGAGAGCGAGAGAGAGAGAGAGCGAGAGAGAGCGAGAGAGAGATTTGGCTAACAAAAAACCGAAAGCGTATTGCCAAAATGGTAATAAACAAAATGTGCCGGCGTTTGGCGTCGTCGCTGTTAAACTTGACATAAAAATGAATATATTGAGAGAGAGAGAGAGAGAGAGAGAGAGAGAGAGAGAGAGGGGGAAGAGAGTGAAACCTAAGCAAATCGAAACCGAAAGATCTGATCAGACACGATCAGTTTCGGTTTGCAGCGCCTGCGATCAATCAGTATTACATCAAATGCGAGCACTGATCAATCAAGCGCCAGTCCAGTGTGTCTCTGTGTGTGTGTCTGTGTGTGGGTGCGCGTCTTCGGCAGAGCTTGCGACGCATGTTGAAGAAAAAGAGAGTTAGTAATTGGCGTGACAGAGACAGATAGAGAATAGAGTTAGTTAGAATGTGAGTGTGTTGATGTATGGTTGATTGATTGACTGACTGACTGAGTGACTGTATGACTGATTGTTTGTTTGTTTCTTTGTTTGATCTCTGTGTGTGTGTGTGTGTTTTTGTGTGCTTTCAACAAAAATTGTAGGTGCTCGAGTTGTGCCAAACAATATGAACTGGCAGCAGCACAATGTTAACAGCGCTGTTGCCGTTAACAGTGGCGCGCTGTTGCCTTTAACAGCGCCTTTGATGTTCGCCGTGTTGTTCGCCGTGTGTGTTGGTTAAGAAGGAAAACAAACTTGTGAACTTGTGAAGGGGTTTCTTTACGGGGGATTTGGTGATATCTTTTAATTCGGTGATTGTAGCAGCAGCTTTAAGTAAGTATATATAACTATGAATATATATATATTTAGTTAAATATAGGTAAGCGATTTCAAGTAGTTAGGCAAGTAATTGGATAATGCTCATTCGAGTAGAGTAGAGTAGAGTAGAGTAGAGTAGAGTATTTGGTAAAAGTAAGCGTAAGAAAATCATGACAGAAATCAAAGCGTTAGATTTGAGTGTATCAAATGGAGTTAGGCAACGAAAACTTAAAGTGTAGCTCTTGTCTTTGTCTGTGTGTGTTTAAGTGTATGTCTGCATGTGTGTGTGTGTGTGTGTGTGTGTAACTGATAGTTAGTATTAGATGCAAATGTGCTAAGCGTGCGCCAAGTGTTGTTGTTGTAGCTGGAGCTGTTGTCTTTACTTTAGCGAGCGGTTTGTTGTTTTCTTATCAGTTTTTCATTTCAACTTCTTTGCTTTCATTTTGGTATTTCTTTTTTTTCTGTTTTTTTTTTTGTACTTTTGCATTTTGCATTGATTTGCTCGTTTGGTTTTAGTTATTGTGATCAATCGATTGCTCGATTCTAATTATTCGATTATAGCAATTTAACGCACATGCACCGGAATCGGGAAGCACAGGGAAACGGGACTTAGGAGCAGAAGCAGGAGCCGGCGAAAGCCTCAGCCATAGCCATTGATAAGCCAGAGCAGGCGCTTTTCTTTCAGTTTTCATTCGTTTTTCATATATATATATATATATATTTTTCAATATATATATATTTCAAGCTATTGTTGTTGTTATTGTTGTTGTTGTTGCTGTTGTTGCTGTTGCTGTTGCTGTTGCTGTAGCTGTAGCTGCTGCTGTTGTTATTGCGCTTAATGCGGTTAGCTCTTGCTGTTACTGTTGCCTCTACTGTTACTGTTACTGTTACTGTTACTTGAACTGTTACTTGAACTGTTACTGTTACTGTTGCTGTTGCTGTTGTTGTAGCTGTAGCAGGATTTTGATGTCGGCGGGTGCAGGCAGCGCTAAAGCGTTTCTTACATTTATACGTTAAGAAAACCACAAAAGATAAAATAACACAAAATCCAAATTAAAAGAGTAGAAGAAACAAAAAGAATACGTAACGTAAGGTAAATAGCATAAGGAATATATATTTGTATATATTTAGTAGAATAGCTTCATATATTTATATATAGCGTATGTATATTTTTTGGTTGGGTAGATTAAGTTAAAAAAAAGTATTGATAGCTGGCCAAGTTAGCGTTCAACAAAAGCGCAGCGCATCGAAAAAGATGTTATCATACATACTTATATACTTATTGTATATGCATATGTATGCACACGTATATCATACAGTTACAGTATATACATATATATATATGTATAGACTTATATATATATATATGTTATGATGAACAAATTAAAGTTGGGTGCGCGTTTCCACAGTGCATTGCGTATGATAAGAACCAAAAGCCAATTAAAGTATACGAATACGATAACAATTACGATAACGATAACGATAACGATAACGACGATAAACGGGCACAAGACACCAGCTGGCGCCCGTCTGGGCACATTTTTTTTGGTTTTCTTTTTCTTTTTTTTTTGATTCTTTACACAACGACCATCTGGGCACACTCACCATTTGTGGAGGGGGCTGGCATCTTAGCTCAACATTCAGTTATTGCAGCATGTGTCGCATCGATGGGGGGCGGGGTGTTTTTTTTGTTTTTTTTTCTCAGGGTATTGGGGAAGTTGTTTATAATTTTGTTCTTCTGTTAGTCAACACTAGAGTCTGTCACTATTTGCAACAATGCGACTGAACTGCTCTAGACTATGAACGATACTAGTTGCTAGTGGATGAGATGGATGACGGGAGGAGTTGTACAATGGGGCAATTCACTTGGCATGATTGACTGGCTGATTGATTGATGGCTTTGATTGTCAATGCTCTACATATATATATATATATTTGTTATCGACTTAAGGGCTTACAGTATCGCATCGTACAGCCTTACAGCTTGACTAACCCATACTTGCGTAGAGTACCCAACTCTAGCTAATCGTCCCATGGCCCATGCATTCGGAGGGTATGTATGTATACCAGGTGGAAATACTAGGGTACATATTAAGAACTACTAACAATAACTACGCGTTAATACTTAGCTAAGTGGTTAGAGCAGAGAAAAAAAAAACAAGTCATAAATAAAACTTAGCGTTTAAACTAAATAACAAATTGAAATGATCTTTGCTTGGGCACTTCGCAACTATTTTAGCTAATTTTGTTTGCTTTTCTCTTAGCTTTTGCTTTTATATATATATGTATATGTATTTCTTCTTTATATCGTTTCCAATTGTTGTTTTTGTTTTGTTTTTTTTTTTGCTTTTTTAATTTACTTTTATTGAATAACGATTATAAAACATTTCATTTTTAATCTTAACAACATTTCATTTTTGGTTTTTTTTGGGATTTTTTTTGGGATTTTCTCTTGTTTTGTTTTCATCTGTGTTTAAGTGTTTTATGCTTGCGTTTCTTTTTAATTGTAGTCACAATATCTTATTATGCGTAATACTAAATTTTGTTTTGGTATTTGTTGGTATTTTTTCGGTATTTCTTTCGGTATTTTTTCGGTATTTTTTGGAAATATTCTTTTCTGTTTGCTGCATTTGCATCTGGCTCTAGTTCTATGCTCAATATTAATCATTTTAATTGTTCCTTTAATGGCTTTTCGTTTGAAGCTATTGTTCCTTTGGGATTTGTTTATGCTGGGCAAAATGTGTGAAAATGCTTAACAGAAAACAATTCTTTTTTTGTTTTTTCTTGTTTTTATGTTCATTTATATTGAAATATATAATGTTTGCTTGCAGTTATTGGGTATATGCTTATTAAAGTATTACTGGCTGAAGCTTAATGCTGGTATTTTTTTGTTGCTGTTGTGGTTTTTGCTGGTATTTTTGTTGTTGTTGCTGTTGTTGCGCGGCGAACTAAACTAAACTAAACTAAACTAATTGTGTGTTAACTAATGCACATCAATATGAATATAGATATTAATTATATACATTCATATTCATGTTTGCGACAAAAACAAATTTATAAAAAAGGCTTTAAGTCGAAGGAAAACTCGGGCAAATGGAAACATCTAAGCGCCAACATTTGCATTAATTGTATATATTTATATATAATTTGTTAATTTATATATTTTGTTAGCTTTCGTTTTTATTTTAGTATTTATTAAAATATTTATTTAAATCTCTATTTGCAGTCTTTTTCCTTAATAGAAATTTGTTAAGTTTCGTATTTTTTTTTTGGTTTTTGGTTTTTGTTCGATTGCAGTTTGTCTTTCTTGAAGCATTGAGAAGAAGTGAGAGTTGTTAGTTGTTGTTGTTAGTTGTTGTTAGTTGTTGTTGTTAGCTAGTTTTTGATTTAGTATCTTAGAACTTTAGTTAATATGCATGTAAGTAGGTATATTAGTATTTTTTTCGCATATGTATATTGTTGTACAATAAAATTTTACGTTAAATGGCTTGCTTTTTGTTTTAATTCCTTTCATTTATTTACTTTTTTTTTCTTGTTTTGGTTAAATAAGTAATTAAATTTAATGGAAAACTTGAAAAGATTGTTTTGGGCTTAAATCGAGGATAAAAATAGAGTGTGTCGCCTTTTACCTAGTTTCGCTTGTCATCAACTTTTTTCTGTCCTCTTTTCGTTTCGTTTTTGTATTGGAACATGATACCAAAAATACCAAAAGTATTTTTGTTTTGTTTTTCATTTGGTTTGTGTGTGTTTCGTTTCGTTTGAGTTGTCAATTGTGTTGCACGCATGTTGAATAACAACGATATGTCTGCTTCTTATTTACTTTCATTTTCATTTTCATTTTTATTATTATTTTTCGTTTCCTTTTATCATTTTTGCAATCTCCAACTGCCTTTTTTATGGGGGTTTTCGTTCTGAAGTTGTTTTTTCTTTATTATATTTGGTTTTTTATCGAATCGTGTCTCGAATAGCTTTTAAATGCAGGCAGTTCTCAATACTAAATAAAATACTAGTTCGAAAAACCAATGAAATGCTCTTTAGCTCTAATTCTACCCAGTTCGCTGTGTGTGTGTGTGTGTGTGTGTGTGTGTGTGTGTGTGTGTGTGTGTGTGTGTGTGTGTGTGTGTGTGTGTGTGTGTGTGTGTGTGTGTGTGCTGGCTTCTATAGTACCCAACTAGAGTCTTTCATTTGACAGCTTCGCGGCGCTCGCTCATGAGCCAGGCGAATCGAGAGCTCGCTTTTGCTTGGACAGCTGCCGCAGTTCAAAGGTTATCTACTCAAAGGGTCTTGGGCTTTGCGCAGCTTCAAATCTCTCGCTTTCTCGCTCTGGAGTCTCACAAATGAGATTCAAGTACTTCTCATACCCAAAACCCCTACGAAAGGGTTAAATAGGACCCATAAAGTCCATCTAGCCATGTTTATCAGATATGTGTCTATATATCTCCTATACTAATACCAGTTCTTATGCATATGTATATCGACTCATTTGCCTAGTATCGATAAGAATCGATTTTGGATCGAATCGAAAATCGAATATATATACAGATATATTGAACTTCATGTCGTATTAGGCTCTTTTGAAGGCCTTGCTGAGAATTTCATGCAGATCGGACTATAAATACCGAAGTTAGTCACGAAAGGCGCCTGCGAGTGCTTGTTCTTGCTGTTCCAGACTCTAGTCAGCGCCTAAGTAGGTGTTACTAGCTAGCCTTAGTCATATATATTAGAAAGTTAGTATTTAACAGCTGTATGGAGTGCATGTTATGATATGCGAAGATACCATAAACAACGCAAATGCATATGTATTAGAGCAGAAGCTTGAGCTCACGAGAGTTGCGTTGCGTTCAACTTGTATTTACAAAAGTCTGCCGTGTGTGTGTGAGTGTGTGTGTGAGTTAGTTTGAGCGCAGTTGACTTTGTTTAAGTATTAACTAAGGAATAAGTTAGACTACAACAAATTGTACATGAATCGAAACTGACGTGATAATGGCTAAGAATACGAAGAAAGTTTCTTTGCACACATACAAAAACCAATTACAAATACAATTACAATTACATATTTACACGGTCGGATTGCAACTGTTGTACAGTTAAATAAAATACAAAACGATTCATTTTTATTGCGTATATTTTTTTGTTTGTTTTTGTTTTTGTTTTTGTTCTTTTCCGCATATTTTCATAGTATTTCTTTTAGGTGAATGAATGATCGGCGAAGTTTTCCTCTGGTATTTTCTTTAACTTCTCTATTCTTGTTTCTTTAGTTTTCTTTTGTGAGTAGTTTCTTTTGCTTAACTGAGCTTGTTTTTGAGTTACACGTTATATATATACATATACATACATACATAAATACATACATACATACATACATACATACATACCTACGTACATATACATACATACATACATACATACCTACGTACATATACATACATACATACTAATGTACATATACATACATACATACACACGTACATACATACATACATACATATGTACATATATACATACATATATTCATACATATACATACATACATACATACATACATACATATATACATGCATACATACATACATACATACATACATACATACATACATACATACATACATAAATACATACATACTAATGTACATATACATACATACATACACACGTACATACATACATACATACATACATACATATGTACATACATACATACATACATTCATACATATACATACATACATACATACATTCATACATACACACATACAAACGTACTTAAATACATACATACATACATACATACACTTGTACATACATATATACATACATACATCCATCCATTCATCCATCCATACATACATATATACATACATACATACACATGTACATACACACGTACATACATACATACATATATGTATATATATAAACGTATTTGTTTGGGGGCTTGCGTTAGATGTATTTACATTTGTTGTTTGGTATTTTATAAATATACTTATTTCAATTAAATTAAATGAAATTTGTCGTTTTCCATTTCATATTCAATTTTAAATTTATTTAAACATATAATAACATTGTTTTTTTGTTTTAGTTTTTCCTTTTTATGTTATTTCTTTTTTGCTGAACACATTTATTCCAAATTATTTATGTTTTCTGTTGACGCTTTATTGTTGATCAGCTTATGGCTTTAGCTAGTTTAGTTTTCAATTCTATGGGCTGTTCGTGCGCTGCTTCTTCTTGAAAACTCTGTTCTTAATCCTTTTTTGAAAATCATAAGCTAAACCTGAACTCTTTTCAATATACCATATACTCTTTGTTCTCTGCATGTTTCTATACGTTTTACATGAAGCATGCCAGCTCCTCCATTTATATACATATACACATGTATGTATATGCATATATATATACATACATACATTAATTCAATTGCCTAGATTAATGCTATGAAAAAAAAACAACCTTATTTTACACACTTTACTTAATCTTCTTGTTTCCTAATGCTAAAATGCCTCACGCTAAATCATAAAACTTAAATTAAATAAGCGAATTCTTTTCTTTTAGAAATAATAAAAATTTGTTTCATTTAGTATTTTTTAGTATTTTATAGTATTTTTATAGTATTTTTAGTATTATTTATAGTATTTTTTGTTGTTGTTGTTGGTGTTTTGCCTTAAAATGTCTGGAGGTTGATTTAAACTCTATTTTATAGATACATTGTGTTTTGGTATGACTAGATACATTACGATACAATACGATACAATACGATACAATACGATATAATATAATATATTATACATTAAATGACATTTTGCGTTTTGCGTTTTGCGTTTCGCGTTTGTTTACGATTTTCGTTTAAATTTATGAATTAATTTATATTTGTTTTAGGATTTATCCGATGCGTACAAAATACCCAATTATTTTATTTAGCTAATTTGCCGTATCGAAGGGTTGCGTGTATTTCTTTGAGTGTATTTACAGCAGAGCTATTATATAAACGCTACAGTGCAGCCTGGGCCCTGTGTTGATATGGCAGGGAGGGGTAGGCACTACAAATCGAACAGAAAAAAAAAATAATTGGCTGAATACTCTATACATCTTGCCTGATATGAATGCGTGCATGTGTGTGCTTTTGGTACGTTTCCTTGGAGCTGACTTATTCTGTTCGCAGCTGTTGCCTGTAGCGTGTGCACACTGTAGCGTTATCGAGTATTGTTTAGATACTCGTTTAGTTTAGTTAATTTCTTATATATTTGTTTTGTTTTTGTTGGCAGTTTGCTTGCCGTTGCCGGAGCGCTTATGAAATGCCAGCCTCAATCTGAGTAGTTGGCAGCTCTGTTAGCTCTGTGAGAAGCGCAGAGAAGGGTTCCTTAAGGCACTTGCACTTGCACTTGAACAGCTCCCCTGCTGCTTGGCCATAAGCCACTTTTGAGTTTTTCTTGGTTTGTTATCCTTTTTCTTCGGGGTCTTTCAAATAATATGCATTCTCGCAAGAAGTTGACAAAAAGTTGCCAAAGTATGTGTGTGCCGTATGTGCGTGTCTGTGTGTACGCGTATGTGTCTGTGTGTGTGTGTGTGAATGTGTGTGTTGACATTGTTAGAGGACGTGTGCGTGTGCGTGTATATGTATGCGTCGAGGGGATAGGGTTCGGACAGGGCTTGCTTTTATGTTTGTATATTGTAATTTTTTGGTACTCGTTTCCGCTCTGCGAGTCTCTTCATTGTATGTGTGCGTATGTGGGTGTGTCTGCGTGTGTGTGTGTGTGTGGACGGTTTTCAAAGCTTTATTGTTTACACTTGAATGCTTCTTCATCTTACCCTTGTCACTTCGTTTTACACAAAATAATTTGCAATGTGCTTTCATATACCGTTGCTGAAAGTCCTAGTGTATTGCTAACACACCCCTAACCCCTGGACTCAGATCTGAGGAACTTATGCATCGGAAATCAGATGAATTGTAAAGGAAAGTTTCCATTCCATCCAACGTTTAACTCTCTGGTGTTAGATCTAAGGAGCTTGCATATCGTAATCGGACGATTTGTAAAGGAAAGTTTTTATTCGATCCATCTTTTAGCTCCATGGAGCAAGATCTCAAGACCTTATGCATCGTAATCGGATGAATTGTAAGGAAAGTAAGGGAAGAAGGGAGCCTATAAAACGTTACCAAGTTTATATGTTCTTCTCCCTTCTTCTTCTAGTTCTTCACATTCGATATGATTCGATAGAAACAGAGCAAAGCTTGGATTGAAAGAGGAATGTGTTTGATTTGATCTTTGCCAGTCCAATTGGAACTAGTTCACTTGGTTCCGATTGTTATTAAAGCAGTTCGCAGTTGAAAGAGAAGTTCCTGCTTCTTGCTGCTATCGGAAGTTCTGCTTGACTAAGCATCAAGTTGTGCATTCAGCAAGGGTATTCGATATGCGGCATGCCGCACAAAGCAACTATTCAAAAATATATATTTATATATTATTATTATACATATTTTTGTAAATTAATATTTTTCTTTAACCCCTTCATATGTGTATGTACATATATAAAGCATATACATACAGTTTAACATCTTTATACATTTATTTATAATTAAAATGCGAATTTGCACAGTTTTCAGTCGACTTTTTTGTTGTTGTTGTTCATGTTTCATGTTGAGTTGGAGCATATCTTGGATATTCTTTGGTTTGGTAGACGGCATCCGAATGGCTGGGTGGGCGGTTGTGTCTGTATGGGCGTGTCACAATGCCAACACACACGCACACACACACACACACACACACACACACACAGAAATGTTAATAGGAGGCAAGAAGTCGAAGAAGTATTTGAACTATTCGAGGAAACTCATTCCCATCGGGCTGTGCGGCAAGCAAAGTTTCGCATATACATATATATTTATGGTTTTCGGGGCATCAGAGCTCACAATTGGTATTATTTCTTGCACATCCATTCATAGATATAAATACATATATATATATATATGTGTATATGCATGTAAGTGTGAATGTGGAACATTCGTCGAGTTCTCATATTAGATTACATATTTATTATAAAATCATAAGAGCCTTTGCCTTTCTTCTACATTTGTTCTTAGTATTTTCCTTAAACATCATCAGACATTTTTTCGTTTTTGTTTTGTTTAAACTTTATTTGCTTTTGCCTTAAGTTCTGTTAGTTTTATTTCATCTGTGTTCTTCAGTTTCAAGTATATCAATTAAATTGCAGTCGTTTTTTTTTTTGTTATTTTGTTTTTTGGTTGTTCTTTTGTTCTCTTTGTTTGCCTTTAGTTAATTTCGTGATAAATTGTTTGTGATAATGAATATTTGTACTTTTTATTTCGTTTTTATTCGGGGGGAGTTTTAAGCAGAAAGTTAAGCAGGTTCGCTTCATATATATAGAGCACAGTTCTCTCGTTGGACTATTTTTCTCATTATTTTCTTTTTAATTTTATATTTCATTTTCTTTGCTTTTGTTTTTGTTTTTGTCCCATTTTGTGGGCGGGCGGGTAAGTTGAGCTTGGTTTGTTCTGGTTGTTGGGATAGAGTTAAGTAGTACGTGAAATTTGCAGACAAACAGAGATTCAATCAAATGCCAAAGATCAAAGCTAGACCCCATTCAATATTCTCGTTACAGTGAGTCCAATTCCAGTAAGAACTCTTAAGCGTGTGTGTGTGTGTTTACTGTACTTGATGTAAAATCTCGTTCTGTTAAGTTGATCTATTATGCTGTCACAGTTCAAAAGCATATACTGTTATTTATTTATTTATTGTTAATAACTATACAAATTGTTCATCTTTATTTTATTTGTAATATTATGGCAGTTTTTCTTTTACTATGCTGTTAGTTTACGTGTGTCTGTGTCTGCTCGTAGCTGCGTGTGTGTGTGTGTGTGTGTGTGAGTGTGAGGTTAAGTGTTGTAAAGTGTTCAATCTGCGCTGAGCTGGAAGTGGTTGTAGTCGCTGGCAGCATCTTTATTGATAACTTGTTGGGGCTGCTTGAATCAGCATTGAGGAAAGCTTCCTTTCATGTTCATTCTAGGGAAATATCAACGAATCTATTGTGAGAGCAGATGAGCCAGAGGCGGCTGAAACAACATTTGGCTAGAACTGATGTGAAATGTTTGCTTTGAGAAGCAAGAGAGTTGAGCCTGATGGCATTGATTGAGCAAACAATACGAACTACGTTAGGTAATTAAGCTGAAAGTGAGTTGAAGCTCGGAAGTGCTTTCAAAGCGACTTTTCCAGTGTTGCAAAGCAGCTGACTTAAGCAATAGTATGGCAAAACATTCGAAAAAACAAAAAGTGTTGAGAAATGGTTTGAGAACTGAGTTTGCACAGCTGCACAACACTGTTTTAGGCTGCCTTTACCACACTGTTTGTGTGTGTCTATGGCTCTTGGTATGCTTGCATATGTGTGTGTAGTTGTGTGTGTGTGTGCTTGTGTGTGTGTTTGTGTGTGTGTAGCTGTGTGTGTGCTTGTGTGTGTGCTTGTGTGTGTATTTGTGTGTAAGGCCTAATTGTATGCACTTTTATTTGCTTTTCACGTTAACTGCGTTTACTTTGACTGGGTTCTGTTAATATTTTTTGCTGTGATTCAATTAATTTTATATGAATTTGTGTTCTTTTCTCTCAGTTATTTATTAATATTATTATTATTATTATTTATATTATTTTTTGTTTCTTTCGATGTTTTTATGTGTGTTTAAATGTAGGTAATTGTTTACGCATTAAATTATCAATATTATTTATAATTATTTATAATATTAAATACATACATATATATATTATTTTCTTGTTTCTTTTTGTTTTTGTTTTGTTTTGTTTTGTTTTTTGTATTTTAGTTTAATTAAATTTAATTAAATTTACCAATAGTTTAAATTGTTTTGTTATTTGTTCTACTTAAATTAAACTTAAACAGCTTTTGTAGTCGTTTCTGGCATCCAACGTAACACTTGACAAGGCCAATCTTATACCACTTAACATCAATTTTACTGCCCAACCCGCGATTAGATTATAGATAGATAACATCCAAGTTTAGCCAAGTGATGCGTTTACATACCACAGATACATATATATATACATATAAGTTATAATACATAATAATATTCATAGAGATACATAATATAGATATATGGTAATAGTTTATAGTCATGGAATGAGACATACATATGGGGCATATCGCGTGGAAGGGAGCAAGAGAGCGCGCGCACGTGGATAGAAAAAAAAAAGAGAAAATAGTTTAATGCTTATAAAAAAACAGTTAGCTTTAATTTTTGTACGAATTAAGAGAGAGAGAAAGAGAGAGAGACAGTAATTAGCAATATTGAGCTTAATATTATGCTGACAATGACATTAGCTGAAAGTGAAGCAGGCAAGGAATGCTCTGCCAGTGTTGCGAAATGTTTCCTAATAGCAGTTGCCTGCAAGAAGTGTTGGCAAGTGGCTAAAAAACGCACTTTTCACACTGTTTTCGGTGATCATCAATCAGCTAATATCATTGTGTCTTTACGAGTTAAATTTACAGAAGTTTTTGTGCTTGTGCATTAGAAATCGGGAGTCAAGACTTGTGCTCAAGACAGACAGAGAGAGAGAGATAGAGAGAGAGAGTTGGAGATAGAAAAGGAGCGAAAGAGAGAGAGATATGAAGTAAAATAGCTTTAGCTGAAGATTTTGCGATTTGCTTAGCATACGAAATGCTTTACATATGAGCTTGAATGGGAGATCAGGGAAAGTGTTTATGAATGCGAGAGGGCTGTTAGAGAGAGAGAGAGATAGGGCGACCAAGAGACAGAGACAGAGAGAGAGAGAGAGAGGGAGGTGAAGTGGGGCGAGGGAGAGAGAGAGTAAAGGCGCACACTTACCCAGTAGTCAAACGTCGGTCTCGATGCTAACAGCCAGCGCATTGTTGTGCCTCATTGTGAGACTGCTTCCGGCGCTGCCAGTTGCCGCACTGACGCTTATCGTTGACTGCAGCTGCTTGAAGCCATTCTGCTGCTGCAGTTGCAGTTGTTGCTGCTGCTGCTGCTGCTGCTGTAGTTGTTGCTGCTGCTGCTGCTGCGCTGGCGGCGGTTGCAGCTGCATCTGTGTGGCTCCCAAAAACGGAGCTGCTCCACTGCGTCCAGGATGTGTTTCAGTTAACCCTGGCGTCGATTCAACACCATCGTCCAAATCCATCATATCCGATGAGGACTCGGACAACGATGATTTCTTCAAGTGTTGACCTACTTGTGGTTTTATGCATTTGTTTAGTGTTGTTGTTCAACGTTGTTTGATCGTTGTTGTTGTTGGTTGTTGTTGGTTGTTGGTTGTTGTTGGTTGTTGTCGCAGTGTTTGGTAGTTGGTGTTAAATAAAGTTGTGTGCGTGTGTGTTCGTTAGCGCGTGTATGTGTGTGTGTGCGTGTGTGTGTTACAGTGATTTACGGTTGACGGATAGGCATGGAGGGAATTTTGGATTCATTGGGTAATACATATAAAGAATTTGGATGCGGTTACGGTTTCGGTTTCGGATTATGGGACATTTGAGATTACAGATAATTTGTTCAAGTTCAGGTTATCGATATCGATAATTATCGGATTCGCATTACGATTTAACGGAATAAAGAGAGAAACAAAAAGAAGAGAGAGAGAAGAGAGAAAGAGGAGATCACACATACAGTTGTAATGTATTAATTACAAAAATGCTTTTTGTTGTAGTTCTTGTTACACACAAAACACACAGTACGTGTAAGTACGTATTTGTAGGTCGATACAGTTGCGCAGCGTTGCCACCGGCGAGCGATCAGGCGTTGCCACATGGCAATTCGATTATCGAATTATCGATAGACAACTGGCTGGCGTTCACATTTGGCAACACGGCGTGCGATGATGCGTACGTTTTGCAATACGGCCAGCGCTGCCAGATTGGTGTGCGGCGTGCGGCATGCGGCCAGTATGGCAACGCCGTCGCATCAAGCGTTCTTATATAATGCCTACGTTTCGTTTCTTTCTTCGTAAATGTTTCTATTTTTATTCAAACTGGGTTCTGTGTTACAGTAGATATGCAGGCGACTGTGTGTGTGTGTTTGTGTGTGGGTGTGTGTAATGTACGAGTGTGTGACAGGTGGTTGGCATATAGATGTGTTTGTGTATGTGTATGTGTGTGTGTGTGTGTGTGGCTTTACTTTGCAATCGTCCAGTCGAATGTGATTGTGATACGAGTAGAGGTGGAAGATAACGAGGCACAGTGCACATTTCAACTTACCTAATGTACCTGGCAAATATGGACAACTAGTAACATGATTAAAGTTTTGGCTCTGCATCTCCTCCTGATCCGTTTCGCGGTGATAGAAGTAATTGAAATTACTGACGATAACCGGTACGGGCAGTGCGATTGTTAGTACACCAGCAATCGCACATAATGATCCCACAATTTTGCCCCAAACGCCGACGGGTCTGTATTTTGTTTAGTTATCGTTTATCGATATTCAATTTCGTTTCAATTTCATTTCGTTTCGTTTCATATTTTTCAATATTGCATATCGTGTGTCAAACGAATTTCAATGCGTTTCCGAATCCAATTTTCGTTTGTTTCCATATTTTTAACGGCATTTTTTGAGGCGTTTTTTTTTGGTTTTTTTTTTGGTATTGAATTGAATTTGCGAGAGATATTTTTGTTATGGATTTTTAATGCGATCGTTTTTTTTTTTTTAGATATTTGGGTTTTTTAACGTTTGTTTTTTTTTTTTTGGTTTGTTTTTAATTAATTTGATTTGAGGTATAGATATATTTATATATAAATATATGCATGGATATATATATTTATATATGTGTATAAATAGATTTTATATTTTTGGATTTTTGGATTTTTGTTTGTTTGTTTGTTTGTTTTGGATGATGCGAGCGATGTTATCGAACGAACGATAAATAAAATGAAAATACAAATATATAAGAAATGTAAAGTAAAACTATCGTTTTTTTGGTATTCAATTTAAAATTCTTAGGTTATGTTTGAGATACAGTTTTTTTTTTTTTTGTTTAATATATATATATATCTTGTTTTTTTTTTTTTTTGTTGAATATCAGTGATTGCATTATAGAATATGTACGTATACAAGTACGAGCATATCGGATTATAGGCAATAGCAGTAGAAACAGTAAAACGAAATAATAGTTTAGCAAAGAGTACTCGAAATTAGGCACAACACTTAAAACGAGTAGCGTTACGAGTGGTTTTTGTGGTTTCTTCTTTTTTTTTTTTGTTGTTGTATTTTTCTGCTTTGGCTTTGGGTTAAGGTTCTCTATTTCATATTTTTTTTGTTGCTTTATAAGTATGTTAGTATTTGCTAAGACGGCATAGTTGCTGTGTGCGTGTGTGTGTGAGTGTGTGTGCGTGTGCGCGCGTATGTGTGTATATATATACATATGCAGACATTCGAACGAGTGTTGCATAGTGTGCGAGTGAGTTACACAGGTGCACAGCGTGTTAAGGCGAGTGCGAAGAGTTACAGAGACAGGGATAGAGAGAGAGAGAGAGAGAGTGAAAGAAAGAGTGCGAGAAAGTGACAGAGAGAGGGAGAGAGAGAGAGAGAGAGAGAGAGAGAGGACAGCAGAAAGTTGTGTGTGTGTGTGTGTTGTGTAACGAAATTTCTTTGTGACTGAACTACTCAAAGTTAGGCGCAACATGGGGCAGGGGCGTAGGCGTGGGCGTGGGCGTGGGCGGGAGCAAGTGGCGGGCAGCGGTTGCTGTTGCGGTGCAGGAGCTGGGGCATAGTTGAAGGCGTTGGATTAGGACTTGACGACTTGGGTATTAGGTACGGTCACGCTTGAATAACTTTGCGCGCATATGTGTGTGTGTACGTGTGTGTGTGTGTGCGTGTGTGTGCCTGTGTCTATTGGTCTGCTGTTTGGCATGGGGTATTCGGTATATCTGGCACATGCAGCATGCGTTCGATAAGAGCAGAGCTACGAAAATTGCGCAAAATGTGTTATCGGTATCGATATAAGCTGCAGCCACATCCCAGCAACTTTAGTTGCCTCGGGGGCGTGGCATGCTGCACTAAATACGCAACTCTAAATAGTACAATTACTTCCTAATGCTGTGTATAAATGTGTGTAAGAGTGTGTGTGAGTCTGAGTGAAAAGTTGATGAAAATATCGAGTAAAGTTATCGATAAGTAGGCACTGCATCGAAAATACAGTGTAATAATGCATGATGTAGCTGTATGTGTGTGTGTGTGTGGGTCTGTGTGTGATTGGGTGTAACTGGAGTTGGACTTTTACTTGTTTCTTTGTTGGGGTTTTATGTGAACTAAACAACGACACAACGTTACATTGATAATGAATAGAAAAACTGTTTAAATTTATAGAGCTTTTCTAAGCATTTTTGTTCAATTGCGTTCACTTTAGGCAAGGGCAAATTTGCGTCACCAACCAGTGTTGGGGGGGTAACTGCAAGTGTTGCCTTTGCCTAAGGTTGTCGGTTAACGGAACCAGAACAGAACAGAACGGTACGCAATGGAACGGAACGGAACGGAACGGTAACAGAACACAGTGGCAAACAAAAGATATACATAAGTAGACAGTTAGATAGATTGGCAGTTAAATAAGTGTTAACTAATAAAAATTGCCTTGGTTTTTGTAGGCAACCGACAGGTACGCTACGGAACGAAACGAAATGAAACGATATGAAATGAAACAAAAAAGAGCGCAGCGAGTCAAAGTACATGATAATAAATTCGCAAATCAAAACTTGTACGCTTGAAGCAATTAAAATGTAGTTCTTTATCGGTATTTGGTATCGGATCAAACGAGTATTGCGAACTTTGGTTAGATTGGTTATGTAATAAGAAGAAGTAACTGAAAAGTACTTGGCGAAAGAGTTGATCAGTAAATGACAACACTTGAGCGCAATTAGCACCGCACAGTAAACGAACCAAAAACTTAGAATAACTAACATAAAACTCAGAAACGATAACATAATCATAATCATAATCATAGTAATAGTAACATAAACAGAATCGTAATCAGAAAAGTTAGAATTGTAATTGTATAGATTTGCATACGTCATGTCACCATATCCAACGGTGGTCATGGTAACGACTGCCCACCAAAATGCATCGGGTATGGACTTGAAGAAGGAATTTTCGCTTCCAGCTTCCGCAAAATAAACCGCTGATGAGAAGAGTACGACGCCTAAAAAAATTGATGGGAGAAATTGCTTTGCATTGGTTCCGACTCGATTATTTCATAAACATAGGAGTTCTTTTTTCATATTTTTTTTTGTTTTCTTACTTTTACATAATATATATAGAGTTTTTTTTTTCAATTATTATTAATATATATATTTTTTTTAAATCAAAAAACATTTGAAATTAAAAAGAGTTTTGTAATTTAGCTTTGGGTGCCGATTCGGCTTGGCGTCCGGCAAGTCCTTGTCTGTAGGAAAGTCTCAGGCTGGATACGTATGAACGGTCCGGCAGGTAAATACTCTCTATGTGTGTGATGGTGTGTGTGTGTTGGTATGTGTGTGTGTCTGTGTGTGTGTGTATGTGTGCGGTTGTTTGTTCTGTAGAACGTGCTATACAATGTGTTAACTGAAAATCTCAATTGCGGACAAAACGGAACAAAGTGTGCAACTGGAACTGGAACCGGCAACGGCACCGGCACCGGCAACGGAACCAGAACCGGAACCGGAATCTAATGGCGTTAACAGTCATTGCAGCGTTTCCTTTTTTGTTTTTTTTTTTGCTGCACAGCATTGTGTAGCACGCTTTTCAGCTGGTTTTCATAATCCTATTAAAAGTAGTTTTCGGATTCTATTCGCAATCTTGTGACAATACGAAACTGAGCCGCGGCATACCCAAGCAGAAAAGAACGAGTGGGCAGGCAGGCCGATCCAATAGTGGGCGGAGCCTGCCCGCTGGAAATGGCAATTAAATGAAATCGGTTTCTGGTGTGCTAAGCCCTGGGCCGAGAAATATGGTGATATCATAGTCTTAAAGCTCAACGACGAGGACGAGAATGAGAACGACGACGACGACGACGACGACGGCGACGACGACGACGACGATGGCGACGATGGCGAGAATTCCAAGTGATGAGTAGATCTTGTTGTTTGTTAATGTTCTATTGTTTATGTATGGTATTCGACCAGCGAGTGGCTTATTATTCTGCTTGGGATATTTGGAAACTCAAGAACAGAATCAGACAAACGAAATGAAGAACGAGAGAACCGAAATGCAGGACATGCCAAAAAAGTTCACATAACACAAGATCAAAAGAACAAGTTCAAGAAAAAAGTAAACAAAATGAATAGAAAATCGTAAAATGTTAAATTGTTAAATGAAAATAGCGCATAGTTAATGAAAACGTTTGGTAGAGGCGGGTAAACGACGAGGACAGCGATAAGAAGGGACACAAAGATCAGGAGAGAAAGTGATAGAGAGACAGAGACAGAGACAGAGACAGAGAAAGAGCGAGAGAGCGAGAGAGCGAGAGCGAGAGCGAGAGCAGAGAGAGCGGTTAATGGGGCTGGATTACAACAACGCACGATAACAAAGGACGTCGATGCAACAACAACTAGAAACAGGATGAAGAGCACATTAATAGGGATCTATACAAGGCACAGCCATATACAAGTAGATAGATACATTAATAGATAGTTATATATAGAGTACAGTTATAGATACAGAATTAGCTTAGCTGACTTGCTTAATACACATAAAAATACTAAATAGTAGTGGGTATATTCAAGACACATAGAATTAAGTATTTATATACATATACATGTGGACATAATAAGGTTCTGCTGTCTGTCAAAATTCCCAACTATTCCAAAACTCAATTGAAATAATCTGCGTGAGAAAGCTCTTTTGGTTGTATGGAATGTGGAATGCAACAGAGTTATGGAATTGGCATGAGAAACCGAGCGGAACGTTATGGAATTGAAACACTCATTTACACAGAGATAACAAAATAAAACAAAAAGATGTACAAAATAGTCGATGGAATATGAACACAAGCTCACTCTATGCTCTCTATTGGAGAAACACCGAGAGTGAGAGAGAGAGAGAGAACGAGAGAGATAGAGAGAGATAGAGAGATAGAGCGAGAGAGAGCCTTGCAGAAATATACAAAAAGATGGAGTATACATAGTTAGAGCGGGACAAAAACTGTACACAAATACAAATGCACTTGTAAATGAACATAAATGACATAAAGATAGAGAGAGAGAGAGACAGACAGAGAGAGAGAGAGAAAGAGAGAGAGAGAGAGAGTTGTCGTAGCGCTATGTTACATGGAGCAGTTAATAACTTGGTTAGTTGAGTTGATACACAAATTAGGCAGCGCAGTTGCGATTAACTAGTTTGGCATTTTTTGGTTGGTATTTTATGGCATTTGGTATTTTAGGTATTTTTGTTGTTGTTGTTGTTGTAAATTTGGTTGTTATCATTGGTGTAGATGTAGATGTAATGTAAGTTGTACCTCATATCACCATATCCCACCGTGGTCATGGTCACCACAGCCCACCAGAATCCGTCGGGTATGGACTTGAAAAAGGAACTCTCGCTGCCAGCCTCCGCGAAATAAACCGCCGATGAGAATAGTACAACGCCTGGGCGCGATTTCAAACAGAGATCAGCGTTAGATTAGTTTCAATTTCAATTTCATTTCATATTATATATATACATAAGTATTTATTGGATGAGTTGGACACAAAGAACAAAAAAAAACGAAACAAATAGATTTATATATATATATAGAAGAGAGTAAGATAGATAGATAGTGAGAGAGAGAGATAGATAGAGAGAGAGAGAGAGAGAGAGAGCGAGTCAGTTAGTTTTCTGCTTGGGTCTGAGCGCTTCCTCTGCATGGGGCAACCCTCAAGGAAGATCTGTTCAAGGTGATTTTCAACTCTTTTTAACATTATGCAAGGGTTGATCGACTATAATATCATTTAGATACACAATATGTAAGAGTATTTGTGATGCTATTCAAAGGAGTTTGAATACTCAAAAATATCGAAATATTATTGATATTTTGCGTATATTTTGGTTATTTATCTTACTTCTCTTTTACTTGAATATTAATCTGTGCAGAAACTATAAGAGAAAGGTGTTACAAAAAGATATTGCAAGTGATAAAACGTTTAAGAAACTGGGTGTAAATCACATTATATAGCAGGTAAGTATGTATGTATGTATGTCTGTGTGTCAGCTGTATCTCGGGTTACATATGAGTATATAATTGGTTAAAGTTTTTGTATATTGTATAAATGTGTCTTTGTGTGTGTGTGTGTTTTACATAAATAGTTCGCAAAATATTACAAATCGAAATAAAGGGAAATGCTCACAACGACAACGAAGTCTTCGGCTTAACACCGAAGTCCCAGTGCACAAATGTTGAGAACGCGGCGAGTCTTTGGCCGAGCGGAGCTCGACATTTGTGCAAGACTACAATTCAGCGCAATAGGCAAACGAGAAGTTATCGATCTATCTATGAATCGATTTGATTGTCCTTTTTCTTTTGTTTGTTTTGTTTTGAGGTTAGGTTAGTATGCTTCTAGATAGTTGCAACTAGCTAGTATTTAATATGACGCTATGTATTTTCCAGAAATATTTAGAATTTTATGTTGTTTATCTTTCGTTAGTTGTTGCAAAGATAAACAGTAACTAGCTAGTCGAGTACTTTGTACTATACGAAATACATACGTTATTTGTAAATTGTAAATAATATGATATATTATATATATATATATACTACACTACAGCAAGGCAAATGGTATACGAAATATGAAACAGATGGGGGGGAAAAAAGTATGCTTCTGTGTACAAAGGCCGCATCGATGAAGATATATATGTATGTAAGTATATCCATAAGCGATCTAGAGTTCCTATAAAGTACATATATGAGCACACGTTGTGAGTACGTTTTAGATAGTTATGCTAAACTAGTTTAGTTAGTATGCTGTTTGTTATCATAATAGATGCATGGGTACATAGGAACCGATCTACATAGCAGGCGCTGGTACTTAACTAACTAACCTGCGATACGGTGTTAGCTATAAGAATCAACACAACAATGAAAATGATCTTAAAACTAAACAATGAAAATGAAAAACACACACAAAACTCAACTCAACGCAAGGCAATCGAACTGAGAAACCTCGTTGGAGAATTTTGTACAATTTTGGTTCTTTTAATATACACAGTTTGTGGAATGTACACTATATATCGATAGATATATATATCGATAGATATATATATCGTTTATATATACATACCTAATGGTTAGAGGTTAATAGGTTAACAGATACAACAACAAAAACTATAAACTAAAAGCTAAGGAAACGACATCAAAAACAGCGTAGATGAAGTTACGTTTACAAATACGATAACGATAACGATTACGATTACGATTACGATTACGATAACGAGTACGGTTACGGTTACAGTTACGATAACGATAACGATTACGGTTACGGTTACGGTTACGGTTACGTTAACGTAATGCGAAACAACTTGATTATGTTAAAACGTGAACAACAATACAAAATTTGTATATATATATATGTATATATAGGTAAGTATATGTTTAAAATAAGTTTTCTCTTTGTTGTTGTTACTATCCATTCATCAAAAACTCTTTTGTTTTCGCTATCTAATGTTGCTAGTATTTGTTCTTCTTCTTCTTGGACAATTGAACGCAAAGAAGCTTGCCAATTTTAAGGCATATTATGCGCAGTTTGTGCAAAAAACGAAACAAATCATAGAAGAGACAAGTTTCTCAAAAAAAAAGCCATAAAATACTAATCGAAAAAATACTATACACTGCAACAAAATACGCATGAACCTTAAAATTGCCAACGACTTTGGCGATTGGGCGTTTATAAAAACCATAAAAGTTGCGTTTTTACACTGTCAAAGTATATCAGGAGTAATAGACTAAAATTCGAGTACATTGACATTGATTTATATTTCTAGCCAAAAGACGATGAGGAGGTTATGTTCATATCTATACATACACACATACATATACATATATGTGCATATATGTGTATGCATGTGTTTACTAATACCAATACGCTAATCGATTAACTAAATCTGATCCGGACCCAAAGAAAAATCAAAGTATTTTGCAGATATTACTTAAGCTAGTTAAAGTAATTATATGTTATATATACGTAGTGGATAGGCACACATACATATTGCATTACATATATATGTCAGCTTGTACATATATACATATGCATACATATGTATGGGTATTACGCTCTAGGGGCGCCTAGGTGTATGCTGCATCCGGGTTTAACTAGATAGGCTACGCGCATTACTTAACTAGTTAGTTGGTTTCTCTCTCAGTTTAGTTTAGTTTAGTTTAGTTTAGTTTATCGTATATATCGTATATATTGTATGGGCATGTTTTATTCTTGATGGTATTTTTGCATGTATACGTAAAAAATACTGTAAGTTTTAAGGTAATAATTAGCATTAACTAAGTAGTTGTAGAGTATATTACTTTAATGTAATGTTTACTTCAGAGCTAAGGATCTTAGCACTTGGAGCCTAGATATAATATTTGGTATATATCATTTGGATCCCAAGTAAGATCAAGCATATATGCTCAATTGACTTTATGTGGAATTTACTCAAAAACTGACCAAAAAAGTAAAAGAAAAAACAGAAAAGATCATTCCGTAAGATGATCTTCAATTGAGGAACTTGAGCTCTGGACTTTTGATTTTGGGAAAATTGTAATGACAAATGAAAATTGTTAAAAAGCATATAAGTTGGCTTAGTATATATGTATATATATAATTTCGTTCAATTTTCTATATGTATATTATATATTGCGTGATTTGCTTTCAAGGGATTTGGTATATTTGTTGGTATATCTGTTGGTATATTTGTTGGTATTTCGGTGTTGGTGTAAACAAATGGGTGAGGAGTTCAAAAATGTGCTGGCTGTTATGTACTTAAATTATATAATGTATATCTAAAACTTTTACTTTTTATTGTATTTTTGTTTGTTGTTAAATTTGTGTTCTGCCTAAACGTTAGGTCTGTCTGAGTTGAGGAGTTGAAGTTGTGTTAAGAGTTGCGCGTAGAGTTGAAAGGTCGCAGGTCGTAAGAGTCGTGGGTTATATCACAGTACGATTTGATAGATTGTTTTGTACATACTTCTATGTAAGTAAGCAGTTAGGTGTAAAACATGGTGTGTGTGTGTGTGTGTGTGTGTGTTTGGCTTGTTGTTTGCAATTGGTTTGCTGGCCGCTTTGTGGTTAACTTACCTATAAATAAGAAAAATATAAGTAAACCTAATTCCCGCATTGAGGCTTTCAGAGTTCGTCCTAATATTTGTAAACCCTTCGAATGCCTAGATAACTTAAATATTCGAAATACTCGAACTAATCGTATCACTCGTAATATTGCCAAGGACATAGCCTGATTCGATGACTTGTCCTAAAAATTTATAATTATTTATAGATTTGTAGATTGATGTATGCAACAGGTAATACATTAAGTGTGAGTATTAATATATAGAAATATATTATATATGAGCAAAACATACAAACATACACATGTAACATGTAAATGCACACACATATATATACATATATATATATATATATATATATATGTGTGTGTGCATAGCCGACTATCTGTGTATATATTTATATGGCAGTTGGTGTATGCGTGTGTAAGACTGTGTGCAGCTGGTTGTCATTTGATTCGTGTCGAATAGTTGATTTGAATGAATTGTTTAATTGTTCGGTTAGTTAGTAATATACAACAATAAATCGCACTGTTATACGGATATTACAAGAGCACTAAGATAGGCGTTTCATAGATAAGTATCGAGTATATATAGTACGTAGGCGGAAGCATTGCTATCAAATCATAAGCTGATTATTTATATATATATATATATATGCTATATATGTATGCATGTGTGTCAATGTATGATCACATACATACATACATACACATATTCAAGTAGAATTCAATAGGGAAATCATAAACTTTTCAAGCAGGCAACGCGACGAGTTTTAGAATTTGTTTTGTTTTGGTAATTTTGTTGTTGTTTATCAAACAAATTAGTAATAATACAGATATTTATTTGTTCATATACAATGTACATGTTGGTAGCAGTAGATGTATGTGTGTGTGTGTGTGCGCGTGCGTGTGTGTGTGTGTGTGTGTGTGTGAGTGTGTGAGTGTGTAATATAGCATTACAGTTTTGGCCAAACAAAAATCTCATACCTGTGGACTGACTGGCGCTTTTGGAAGATTTAACGTATCCTCCTCTTCGGCAACGACAGTCGCTAGTGTTATAAAGTACGGAATGATGGCGATTATGTCGATAACATTCATGACATCCCTGCAGAAATTTAATTTGTTCGGACATGCGAGGAACCTGCGCGGGCGCAACACAGAAATAAAAACAACGCGATATGACAGAAACACAAACAAGGAGAAACATAGAATGAGAAACAGAGAGTGAGAGAGAGAGAGAGAGTGGGAGAGAGAGAGAGAAAGTGAGAGAGAGAGAGAGAGAGAGAGAACATTTGAGCCAGAGACAAACAGAGTAAGTTAAAGAGTAATACAGTGAGAAGGAAAAAAGCAAAAAAAAGAAAACGTACAAATATTGCATATATATATCAACATGGTCTATCAATTATATGAAATTTATTACAAGCTAGGCCTAATCGAATAATAAACAATAAAGCTAATGTAAGCTAATGTATATACCCCAAGGCATCTGAAGTTTATAGCCTGCAAAGTCAGCTATAAAGAGCTCAACTCGTTTATCATTTCATATTTACCCAATTATGTCTAAGGTCGAGTTTTAACCCTTGAGCTAGCTTAACCCAGCCACAATTTTGCAATTGTAATCTCTACTAAGAGACTTGTTTTAAGCATCTCTGCACTTAGACTTAACTTAATCGAATATTCTCCCAACTTAAATGAAATACACAAACTTGTAATGAGGACATCTAATTCTTTCTTTTCATACCTAATAAATTTGTGACCAAATAAGTTTATGCTTTATGCTCCTTCAATCGTTTTCTTCTTCTCCAATTTGAACCACTTTGGAAAAAGCAATAGTTTGATTCGGCTAGCGCATGTGATTGGGTGAAACCCAGCAAATTGCGGGCTCGGCTAAATTGGAATACTTTGAACTGCCAATAAAGAAGTTTGATCTAGAACTAGGTCTGAGAATGCCTTATGTGACACGAATAAAACTAAAGGGTTGCAGCGCCCTCTGGCGTTCAGATTGGCCTACAGATCGTAACTGATTAAAGATACCCAACATAGACTAAGAAGCTAAAGCTTATATGGTAATATAAAGTATTGATGCTCATACCTGACAGTTAGTTCAAATGTAAACCAAATAATACATAACGTTTCTATAAGGAAGAAGGGATCTGTGATGTCAGGCACCTCGTCTTCCTCGATTTTTGTGCCATTTGTTGTTGTATTGAACACCTGCAAAGGAGAATTACAAATGACAAGAAACAAAAAGGCGATTCAACAACCTAGATCAGAGCTCTGTATATATATATATATGTGTGTATATATGTATATAGTGTAGAGCTTGGATTGGTCTCGGCTTTGGAGAAGTACGCACCTTGTAATGCTTAAATTCGGGTAATGTTTCTAGACAAAATATAACAATTGATAGCAATATAACAAATACACTAATTATGGCTACAACTCTGGCGGCTTGCGAGCTCTCTGGGTACTCAAAGAGCAGCCAGACTTTTCTTTGTTTCTCATTATCCGGTAATGGTCTTTCTTCCTCTTTAATAAAGCCTTCATCCTCTCTGCATATAAAGATAATAGAAGATCATTTAAGCTTATTTCAATTAGTGTGCATGTGTGTGTGTGCATGTGTGTGTATGCTTGTGTGTTATATGTGTGTGTGTGCGTGTGTGTGTGTGTGAGCTTCAAGTATCTTGTAGATTTGCTTTCATTTGGTTTGGCCCTAAGCAGCGACTTGGTTTGGCAGCCAATTGGGGAGCTAATCAAAATGAAGTGTTGGCAATCGTTAATCGACATCGATAAATGGCAACTTAAGATCGATAACATGTGAAGATTAAATGATATTTGGCATGAATCGAGAGTTAACTTTGATTTGTTGCACTAATTGTCGCCGAGTGGATTCCACTTTGTTCTCTTTGGCCTCTTCACTGGCAGCTGAGCTCCGCCGCCGGGTTCTGGGCGCTCACGCTGGGGCCTGCACGGTCCGGGCACAGTGCCCCCCTTTTTCAGCCGTATGAACAAAATTTTAAGCTGGTGGTCAAGTGATTAACAAGTGATTCGCCAACGGCCTTCAGGTTTCATTCTCTCGTTCGTTCGATTGTCCATGTCGCTTACTGTATGTATATGAGTGTGTGTGTGTGTGCGTGTGTGTGTGTTTCCTTTGTTTTGTGATAAATGCAATTCTCATGAAAACCGCAAAATATGTAAAACGTTCAATAAATGCCGACATAAGTCGATTGAATGAATAACCACAAGTCAATAGCTATGTCCATAAACCCAATAACAAGAAGAACAAAAAGAGTGGCATGTGCCTGTGTCTGTGTGCCTGTGTCTGTGTGTGTGTGTGTGTGTGTGTGTGTGTGTGTGTGTGTGTGTGTGTGTGTGTGTGTGTGTGTGTGTGTGCGTGTGTGTGTGTCTGTGTGTGTGTGTGTGTTTGTGTGTTTGAACTATTTGCTCATTCATACAATGCCTGAAGTATGAACACAATATTGTGGCTGCCAATTGAATAAAGCCATAGGAATTGGATAATCGGAATTTTCGTAGCTGAGTGAAGGGCAAAGCAATCGAAGGGAAATTCGAGTTTCATAATCCAGCTGCCATGTTGTATGTGTTCCCCCCTAAATTCATCTCCCCTTCCTTAATGATTAAAGGTTTTTGAGGTAAGTGAACAGGGGGCTAACAATTTGTTAAGGCGTAAATTGAAACGATCCAAAGAAAAGGGCTGCTGGACAAAGAGTTTGACAAGCAAGACAATTGGATTGTTCCACTTCCATGTTCCGTTTGTCATTTTACATGTTCCGTGATCCATTCACCATTCCTCATCTTCTGCATAACTTGTTGGATATTGGATATAATGCTATATTTGTATTGCTTTGTCACGTTTTATATAGCATGTCTTATAGATATTTGTTTTCCATATTCCAGGTTGAACATACCACGTTTCATAGTTTATACACCATAAACAATATCGGGTGTGTCTCATTTCATTTCCCATATTGCACATGCTATGTCTTATATGGCATGTTCCATTTGCCATGTTTCGTACACCATATATTGCACGTTCTATACCATATACAATGACTCGTGAGTAATGTTTCATTTCTGTTTTTACATGCAATGTTCCAAATGTCATGTTCCATGACAATGTCGTGTATGTTATGTTTGTTATGTTTCATTTCCATATTGCACGTGCAATGTCATATATGGTATGCTGCATATGCTATGTTCCATGTTCCATATTTCATTTTTTTTTTACCATCTACAATGTCGTATATGTCATGTTTCATTCCTCATATGCCTTACGCCAAGTTATGCATACCATGTTTTATATTCCACATAACTTGTTCCATTTAACATATTCCATATCGCATAAAATTGCCTAATTCCATTAAATATGCTTTGTATTTCGTGTCTCATCTATCTTGCAATGTATACCATGTTCATATGTAATATGTTTCATATATATATATATATTAAATATTTCCCATACATTCCACATGTCTTGTTTCATATACCATGTTTCACGTGTTATTAACCATATAGAATGTCATATATGCTGTGTTTCATTTCCCGTATTCCGTGTGCCATGTTTCTTATACCGCTGCATATAACATTCCAATTATCACGTTTCATGTCTTCGGTGCTGTGTTTCATTTCTCATATTCCAGCTCCCATCTCATTTGCATCATTCTCCATATGTCACATTTTATATATCACGTTCCGCATACCAAATTTCAGACCAAATCTCATATGCCACATATGATTAGTCTGTTACATGCTGATGCCATGTTCCACAGGTCTGTTGCTTACGCAGTTATTTCAAAATGAAATGAGTTGTTAAAGGAACCTGTTCCTTGAACTAGTTCATGTGCAAAATCGAAGTAGGTCTTGAATGCTTCTTCACAATGAAAGCGAATGCTTTAAAGCTACAACTCATGTTTATGTGCAAAATAAAGTACTATAACATGTCTGTGTGCGTATGAGTGTGAGTGTAAGTGTGTGAGTGTGTGTGCGAGCGTGTGTTTGCGTTTGTGTGTCTTGGTCAGGTGTCTACGTGCCGTGTTGCATGCCTTGTGGATTGGGAGCTTGGTTCAACAATTTGCTGCCGCCAATAGGCAAAAAAAACCAATTCGCGCTTTGCTGCTTATATTTTCGTGTAGTTTTTGGAATTTTTGATTGTTTTTGTTTTTAGTAAATTTGCGGGGCAACAGGCTTACCTGAATTTATTAATTGCTTGATCACCTAATTCATAAAATTTTATTTCTTCACTAAATACGTCTAAAGGGACATTGACCGGTCTCCGTAGTCGGCCACCTGTGAAGAAAAGGTAAGCGCATCGTAATTGCAGGTGAGCGTGTGCATGTGTGTGCGTGTGTGTGTGTGTATTTGAGAGAGCGGGAGAGAGAGAGAGAGAGAGAGTTGCATGTATTTGGCATGTAGTTGGGGACGGAGCGGGGGTTGGGGTCAGAGAAGAGAAGAGTAAAAGTGGAAAAAACATTAGCAAATTATTCGTTTCGTTTTGATGCGAATTGAGTTTTCTGTGAATGGCACTCACTTGGTTGGCATTCATTTGGGAATATGCTTACCACTCTGATAATAGTATAAAATCGCATCGAAGCTCGGACGACTACGGTCAAAAAAATATTCATTTCTAAGCGGGTCAAAGTACCGTAATCTCCGAGCTGGATCCCCAAGCAGTGTGTCCGGGAATTGATTTAGCGTACGCAGTTGTGTCTCAAACCTTAACCCGCTTACCTATCGATTGAACAATGAATGGCATTAATGGCATTAATGTTTGCTTAAATGTGCGGCAATCGAATACTTACATTTATAACGACTCTCTCGCAGAAATCATGATCGTGAGGAATGGGTTCAAAGTGTTGTGGTCCGCCACCAAAGCCATGACCAGCCCCCCCTTCTTCGTCTTGACTGCTCAATTTGGGCAAAGACCTGAAATTAAACAAAACATAATCAATACAAATACAACATTAAGATCAAGTTAAAGTAAAGAGAAATAACAATAGCTAACACTTTTGAGATTTCAGTATTTCTTCAGCTGCTTCTATGGCATCCCAAATTGAAACATGCAACATTTGTTCTTGTTGTATTCATTTAGGCATTTGACATTTCAAGAACTTGGTAAAACAAAGTTAAACGTTGTCCCATGTTAATTGTTTAAGAATGTGGCACAAAGAGCATACGAGAAAACAATGTGAGCATCTTAATATAAAGAAATACGTGAGAATGGGAGCATGGCCTGAGGATTCATTAAGAAAGTGAGAGCAAAGCAGAATTCGTAAATCTCTGCAGAGGGCAAATGAGAATGTGAGCAAGGCCTGAGGATTCATTAAGAATGTGAGAGCAAAGCAGAATTCGTAAATTTCTGCAGAGGGTAAATGGAAGAAAGCCAGAGAGAGAAACACGACTGCATTTGCCTTTCTTCTGCCTATCACGCTCTCTTTTGCTCACTAATCAACGGGTAAATGTACTTGTCCTTGTTCTTTAGCAGATTGTGGCCTTATTGTGCGTGGTGGCAACCCCGAAAGGTTTAATATTAAGGTTGCCATATATAACTGTTATTTTCTGTTAACCACAGTTGCCACTCGCATATTCTACAATTGTTGTGAGTGCTGGCAACCCCAAAGTGTTCAAGCAAAGTTTTCATTGCAAGTGATGGCAACCCCAACAAAAAACAACCGGAGTTGCCACAGTTTAAGTAGATCGTTCTTGTGCCCGTATGATTGTAGTCGAACTCCCAACTGACAAAGTTTCGCAGGGTATTTCGACAGGCAGACGACCTCGTTGCGCTCGACTCTAGTGTAAATGCCCCATAAAAATCAACTATTGTCATAAATAAGAATTCGTTTTGAGTAAATTGTCTATGCAATTAAATATGCAGGCGATGCATTATGCAGCAGGCAAATCAAATGCTGAGCTGTAATTGATATTTGGTATTTGGTATCTATTATATACCAAGATTTAGTATTTAGTATGTTGCATGTATGTTGTGTATACATAAAGGTTGTGTGGCAAGCCGCATGTGGCATAGAGGGGCCCATTCAAAAACCATTTAATGTGCATTCAACTGGCGGCAAATAGCAATATTTTTTTGGCCCAATGCCCTGCCGCACGCCACACATCGTAGTCGCAATCGCAGGTCGGAGTCGCCCCCGCGGCTGTACAGGAAGGCAATAAATGTTTACACATGTAATTGAAATTGTATTACAATCACATAGATACACACACCCACACACACCCACACACACCCATACACGTGTGTGAGTAAAAGGCGTTACATGTGAGGAGGCGCCTCCGCTGGCAGAATGCCCAAAATGACAGCCAAAAGCGTTTTATGCAGCGTTTCGCCCTTATCGCTGATGTTGCCAACAATGTGCAGCTGCTTTTTTTCTCTCTTCATTTTTTTCCCTTCGAATACCCTGCACACAGCGAAGGCTTGGCCAAAGTTAGGCAATATTGTAAGTTTCTCTCTCGCTTAGAAGTTGCTTAGTTTGGTTTTTGACAAATGATTAAATGACAAATAAATTGCAGGGTATTTGCCAGTCGAGCATTCGAGCGAGTTCTTTGGTCGTCGAGGCGTTGTTGCATGGCATGTTGCCTACTTTTTGGCGCCCGGCATTTAATTAAGCGTGTAAGTGCACGGCGGGCGGGCCAAAAAATCCAAGCAAGCGCGAAGCCTGCCAAAGCGCCTAAGCCCTACAGCCCTCCCACCTCCCTCCACCCACCCCTCCCAACCATCCGTGCCCGAGCGGGCTGTCTTCATATTTTTGGCCACATAATTGCATATTCGATGACGCGCACAGATACACGGTTCAAGTTGTGGGGCTTACTTTACTTGTGGGGCGGGGCCACGAATGGCATTTGTGCATAATTGAAAGGCCAAGTGGAGGCGAATTGTTGGCCAAATCCAACGTGGACGGGGCCTTCAGTCGAGCGAACGCGGCTCAATTGACCGAACGCCGCGGCCATGTTGCATGCGACACGAGCGTTGTCGCATGACGTCAGCGTCCGTCTAACGGGTATGCCTTTTATGTTACCAGAAGCGGAATCTGTGCATATGGATAATTAAACATGAGCACACACACACACACTCGCACACACAAGCACACACAAACACACACACACACACGAAATGTCAACAAACAATTGAAGTTTTATGCAAAATGCCAACACAAAACAACTTGGCGGCAGCTGTGGCTATGTGTGTGTGCGTGTGCCTGTGTGTGCTCAGGTTGAGTATTCATTCACACGCACACACACACACACACTCCTTTACACACACAAGCCCACACACACATTAACAATGCGGCCTGCCTTTGTGTGTTTATCCATGCAAATTGTGAACTGCAGCTGTTGCGCTCTCCCTCTAGCACACGACAAATACTATATGTGTGTGTGTGTGTGTGTGTGAGTGTAGGTGCATGTATATGGGTCAGCGGCACGGCTGTGACGTCATTGTGCAAGCATTGTGCCACGCCGTTTGTCGACCTATTTACAAGCCGGGCTAACACTTCCACTTGCGCTTCCACTTCCACTCGCCATCGCCGCTTGCTTTTACACGCCGATTCGCAATTCGCAATTCGGATTCGCATTCGGATTGGGTTTCGGTTTCGGTTTCGGATTCGCAGCTGCACTTCCGGTTGTGGCAGTCATTGCATAAGCTGCTGCTGCTGAAGTTCAATGCGATGCCAAAGCCAAATTAAAAGCAGGTCGCTGCTCATAAATCTTATGGCCAGCATCTTGGTGCTTGTCTCTGCCCGCTAAGGAGTACCGCCCAACGCCCCCCTCCCCACTCGCCCCGCTCAAACACCTTCTCTCTCTCTTTCTCATTCTCTATAGTCCGCTGTCTCTGTGTGTGTGTGTGTGTGTGCTCTTGTCTGTGCATGCCGGTCAAGGCAACTCGAGATATCTGCTCTCGCACTCGCAGTCTGTCCTCAAACACAGTTGCCCCGCCGCCGCCCCCTGTTATCGCTAACCCCCCTCAACAGCCTGGTTCGACACGTTTATATTGCAGTTGACTCTATTTTTAGCCCATGTCTTCGTAGAGCATATACGTTGTGCATGATGTGCACATTTCTGATGCTGCGGCACGTTCTGTTTCCGTTTCCTTCGCCTCCTTTTATTTGTCTCCCCCTCTACTCACCCCTCTTCCACTCTATCTCCCTTTCTTTTGCTGCTGTGGGGCCAATTAATGGCGAAAAATTAAATGCAAATGCAGCAGCAGCAGAAGCAGCAGCAACTGCAGCTGCAGCAGCGAATGCTGCGACAGTCGCGAGCCAAATACGTGACATCAATTTGGACAACTTGGCCCCAAGAGCCTTGAACTGGCGCATCTACTTAATCAAGTGCGAGTGCGAGTGTGTGTGTGCCTCTCCGTGTGTGTGTGTGTGTGCCTCTCCATGTATGTGTGTGTCTGTGTGCAGTTAATCAAAATCGCTGACAATAAGAATTGCTGCAAATGGCAATCATTGAAGAGGAAGATAAATCTATTGCATACCCCCAGGGGCAAGAAGTGAAAATATCGTAATCTCAAGACATTAAATATATATAGAGTATATTAAAGAATATAATATATCAAATTTCCTTTAAATTTCTATAATTATAATTTAAACTTTATCAAAAGTATTTCGTGTATAAATTACATAAGCTTTTGACATACTTTAAGTATTTAAAGACTGAGAGCTTGGCTCTGAAAATAATCTCAGAACGAAATCGATTTAGTTTTGGAATTATGTCTGGAAATGCAAAGAAACATTTACGGATTATTCACAGTTGTAAGCTCGTGCTTGGTTCGCAATTGTAGCCGGGTTTCGGATCCACAACTTTGTTTGTTTGGTAAATTTCTTTTGGTTTCCGAAAGATCTATTTGTGATTTGCGATCGATTTATTCGACAGTTACAAAAGCGTATATCCATCATGTCTATAGATGTTCTGAATGAGTGTGAGCAGCTCAGACATCCAGCCATGTTTGTCTGAGCATCTAGATACTTGAGCTTAAAATCATTTATCGTTATCGTTTTGCTCGATATCTGTCCTCATTTGCATGATATCGATAAATATCGATTTGGGACTTGCACTTTCTTTTAAGCATGACTCGATGATTACAAGAACGAGATAACTAAATAGATTATGAACTAGGACTACTTATATACACATTAAGTCGATGTGTATCGATCGATATGTATCGATATATATCCAGCCATGTTTGTCTGATCATCTAGATACTTGAGTTTATATCTGTCCTCATTTGCATGATATCGATAAATATCAATTTGGGACTTGCACTTTCTTTTAAACATGACTCGATAATTACAAGAACGAGATAACTAAATAGTTTATGAAAAAGTATACTTATATACACATTCAGTCGATGTGCATCGATCGATATGTATCGATAATGCAAGTCGATTAAATGTGCCATAGTTGGCCTCTTCTAAATCAATTTCATTTCAATTTAAGCACGCAGCCATTTCTTGCTAACAATTTTGCTGCACTTAAAGAGAAGCGCTTCGCTCGCCGTATTTTGATATGTATCTGGGATGGGAATGGGAGTCGCAATTCGATTTTTATTATGAGTCCACGTGTGGCAGTGCTGCTGCCCCATGTTGAAAGTAGCCTTTGCTGTGGCATGCAAATAGATAGACAGACAGTGTATAGCAGGGAAAGAGAGAGAGAGAGAGAGAGGGGCAGGCAGAGGGAGCGACGAAGAGGTAGAGTTGCGGCAGACTGGCGTCGCGTGGCAAGTGCTGAAGACAGCGTTGCAATCAATCGGGCATGAATCACGGCCAGCAGCGGCGGCAAATTATGCAAATCCGGCTTTAAGCTCGAGGCCTCTATGCCACCAGCGGGGGCACCCCCTCCACCTCTCCCCTATGCAGTACCACCCCCAACGGGAGCAGCTTGGTTGTTTTGATGTTAGCTGACCTTGGCCAGCGCAACTTTGCGTGCACAATTCGTGTTTGCTGTTATTTTTGGCAGCAATTCTCAAATTGTGCGGTGGCCAACATGCAAGCGACGCTTGTTGCTATTGTGCCGCCAGGGCCAGGGCAGGTGCGGCGGGTGCGGCACGTGCGACAGGCTCGGCAGGTGGGTGGTTCGAATCCTCTGTACACGTCAGGCATTTTAAATGTGTTCCGCTGTGCCGCCTTGTTGAAACTTTAGCCCAGCTCGTTTATTATCCAAACAGCAAACTGATGGCGACTAAGGCGAACGTGTACGAATGCATGCAGCGGGACTGCACGACTGCCTGATACCCTCTAATTAACCAACAGTTCTGTTACGGACTAAGCATTAATACATGTGCTTAATATCTGGACCTGTCTGTTGCCAGCATACTTCTATTTCTATAATGTACAGGGTATACTGACAGCCAAGCGCGCAATTTACAGACGAAGCAGTTGAATGTATCTTCGAGCGAAGCGTGTTCAAGTGTGCTTCAGCCACGGACAGCAGTTGTCCTTTTCCCTTTTTCTTTTGCCTTTTCCCTTTTTCTTTTGCTCCCATACATTTATTTTATTTTTCCCTTTTTATTTCTTTTGCTGGCAACTTCACGGATTCCCTTAAGTGATGTAACTGCTGGCAGTCGGTCTTTGGGCTGCCCTTTGCCAGATGCCTAAGTGCAGAACGTGATTGCAGTGCGCTGGCATGAAAATGGCTAATTGGATTGCTAGAGAGTTCGATATGACCGGGCTATTTCGGTCATATGCAATCAAGCTTAAAAGTAATTCGATTTTCGAGTCGCTGAAGTCCCGTGTGCGGGGCGATGATTGGGAGTGGGGGGGACGTACCTTGACAGTCTTAATTTGATTAATTGAATTTCATCGATTAATTGGCCACACTTGACAATTGATTTAACAAACAAACATTTGACAATTACTTCTGTGAGTTGTTGAAAGCTATATCGATAGCTTTTCAGTTACTTATCGTTGACACATATCGATTGACAGAGTTCCGTTGAATTGGCCAAGTTTAAAAGTCATGATTGGCTTAAGCTTATCGATAGATATCTATCGTGAATTGTCTATATTTAAATAATTATTATCAGTTGAAATCTATATAGATTGCTTTCCATTGCTTATCGCTGGTGAAGCTCGATAGAACTGGCATTTCTCGTTATCAATGTAGTTTATATGCTTCAAATTAGTTCAAGTAATCGATTTGATCGATAAATGTCGATCTTAGTAAGTATATATGCCTAGACGCTTATACATTGATGTGTTATTGTTGTATTATATTGTTTTAGTTGATCGATTAATGATCACGCATTGTCAATTATTAACAATGATTTGGTTGTATTACGATTATCGATAAGTTTCGATAAGTTCCCTCTAACCTACCTATCGATAATAAGGTATTTATCGAGTGACACGAAAACTGATTCTGTTTAATATCGAAGATACGCAAGTGCTTAATTAAGACTTCGTTTCTGCTCATTAACTTCCCAGCTTCTGGAATGTAAACAGAATATAATCTTGTACAGCTTTTATTGAAAACACGTTCAATTGAGAACTGGATGTTCAGCAAATTTCAGCATTTGGTTAGATGTTCAGCTATTTTTATATAAGCATTAATCTAGCTGAATGGGCGAGTCATTTGCAGTGTCAGCTGGCGGCAACAATGTGGCATGATGCTAGTTAATAGACTTGATAAACACAATGAAGAGAATTGGCTTTATGGCTTTACGGCTTTCTGGCTTTTTTTGATTTCCTGATTTTCTGGACACACTAGACGGCAATGCCAATTGGCAGAGAACTAGCCGAATGCGCGACCAAGTGTCAAGTTCTCATTATGGCTTTGACATGCGGTGTTAATTTTTATGCCCACACAAGAGCTGGCGCAAGAGGAAGACGAAGGCGAAAAGGAGCAGTTGATATAGATAAATGCTTGATAAAGTCGTGGACATAATAAACGTAACAAGCCGAATGTAAACAACAAAAGGCGACCAAGTTAAGCGAAACACAAAGCACAATGCCAGAGACAGCCCAAAAGCGAGCCACAACAAAATGTGGGAGTGTGTGTGTGTGTCGTGTGTGTTTGTCGTGTGTGGCATTGTTTGGGAGGCCGCCTTTGTTGCTCATGTTGCTGACGCTGACGTCGCTTGTCGCCTGTCGCCTGTCGCTGCCAGCAAGGATCAAAAGTCAAGAACAATGACAGCAGCTGCGAAACAAAACAAAACGGCAACACAACGGCAACAAATAAAGCAAAGGTTGCAAAGTCAAGTTGCAAGTTGAAATATGCGGCAATTGTTCGACTTGGCTGCCACAGCAGACAGCAGAGAAGTGCGACAGGCCGAGCTTAGATTGGGCTTAAGTGAAAATCTAAGCATTTTAGCTTCTGGCCAATTCACACCCAATCAGCATTGCGGCAAGCTATGCTCGGGTTCAATAGTTTATTTGCACTTCAAGTGCCACACACACACACACACACACACACACGCAGAGGCAAACACATCTCATTATCAATGTCAAACGGATGTCAATTCGCATTGAGTTGATTATGGGGCATATTGTCAAAGGATATTGTTATGTCTCAATGCAGACCCATCGGTGCCCCAAAAAATGTTTACGATGATGAGCATTGTTGTTGGCTGTTAACAGCGGCTGTTGCTGCTCCTGCTGCTCTTGCTGCTCTTGCTGCTCTTGCTGCTCTTGCTGCTGTGACTGCTGTCAATGTCGTTGATGCCACATTGCGCATACGCCACATAGACAGCCAGTAAATTGGCCATATATAAACATATATGTATCCATATATCTCAGTGTCTGCGTGTGCGTGTGCCCGTGTGTGTGTATTGGGCGACCTAATGCTGGCCAATTTGAGCAGCCGACTCTGGCGCTTCTGCATATATGCCATTGTCAGCCGTGCTGTGAAGAGTTGACATAGGCAACTAGCCCTTGGCCCCCAATACCACAAAAGCCCCTACGCTACCCTCTGTCTGTATTGCAGGTCACATACGCGCGCGCACACACACACACGCATATTCGCACACATTTGTGAAATAAATTGCAGAAAACACAAAATGCCAGCGCCAGCGCCTGTCGCTATGCAATGCAATTTCGTTCAACAGCCAACCACGCCCCACCGCCCCAAAGGGCAGGCGGCGCAGAGCGTACATAACAAAACCAAAAATAGAAAAACCAAATAATAATATATATAAATAACAAAAGTAATATGACAAAAAAAAGAACGTACTAAAATGTTCCAGAACGTGCGGTGCCATGTGCTAGCTGCAAGGATTGCCAAAGGTTTTCCATATTAATTTGGGTCATATTAAATTTAGAAAAAATTTATTTAATTTAGCCTGACAACTCGAACTTTCGAAATTGTTTAAATTTGTGTACATGAACCTGCGCACTCATGCAGAAGAACTAGAGAGACAACAGGGACAAAGAAGGACATCTACAAGTTGGCAATGGATGCCAGTTATCAGTTATCAGAGCTCCCGAAGCAGGCTGCGAAGATTGCAAAGGTGTCACACACAGACATGATTACGTTTAACATTCTACGTAATAAGGTGCCAAAAATACTCGAGACATTTCAATTTGTTACCAAATCGCTGTGAGACACCAATAAATCTATAAACATATGCCTACATTATGTATTGTTATGTATTTTCTGCAGTTATGTTTGTTAATTGCTTAATGTATGTTGTGTATGTTGTTTATGTATTGTATGTTGTATGTATGTTATATATGTTGTGTATGTTGAGTATGTTGTGTATTTGATGTATGTTATTTAAGTTGTCAACCTTATGTATATTATGAATTTTGTGTATGTTATGTATGTTGTGTATGTAATGTATGCTGTGTATGTTATGTATGTTGCGAATGTTGTGTATTTTATGTATGTTATTTAAGTTGTCTACCTTATGTATATTATGAATTGTAAGTATGTTATGTATTTTGTGTATGTATACACAACATTATGTATGTTGTGTATATTATGTATGCTATAAATGCTATGAAAGCTATGTATGCTATGTATGTTATGTATGTTATGTATGTTGTGTATGTTATGCATGTAATGTATGTTGTGTATTAGATGTATGTTATTTCAGTTGCCTACGTTTTATATGTTATGTATTTTGTGTATGTTATGTATGTTGTGTATGTAATGTATGTTATGTATGTTGTGCATGTAATGTATGATGTGTACTTGATGTATGTTATCAAAGTTGTTTACGTTATATCTGTATGTTGTGTATGTTGTGAATGTTGGGTATGTTGTGTACGTTGTGTATGTTGTGTATCTTATGTATTTTGGGTATGTTATGTATGCTTTAAATGCCATGAATGCTATGAATGCTGTGTATGTCATGTATGTTATATGTGTTATGTAAGTTGTGTAAGTTAGTTCGTAAGACTTGCTCAGCATTTTGCAGAAATGTTAATGAAAGTTATGCTATGTTCTATAAAACATAATATTGCTTCGTTTCATTCATTCCAGTTTGTTTCATTTCATTCACTACATTTAATTTCAGTCTATTTCAGTCATTTCATTCCATTCGTTCCCATTCCCTTACATGTGATATCAATCATTCCAGTTCATCCCCAGCGGGAATAAGCATTAGGACTAATGTGGGTTTGTTTTTTAATGTGTTTGCCAACATTTGCTCAGAGCATTTATTACGAACTTTTATTGAATAAATACGCACGTGAAATAAAGTATAAATTATTAATTCACGGTATGCAATTGTGGCATTTACCCTGCTCCCCTTCGAAAACTTCAGTGCATTATAGAACTAAATATATTTATAAATTCATATAAATATATTTGTTTCTGCATCAACCAACATTCATTCCATTCAGAATACATTCTGAGCTACTTAACAGGTAAAACGTAATGGAATTTGAAAAGTTTCATTTTAATCAACACCCAATTTATAAACATGCTGCAAGAATCCGGCCGACTCGGCAGCCTTTGGCTGTAAAAAGCTTGACTAAATAGTTTTCCCAATATTTTGGGGAAAAACTTGTGCTCATACTAGCCTAGTCTATAGGTTAAGTGGATAATTGGTAAAGTGGTAAAGTTATTTGGTTATTTGGTTATTGGGGTATTTGTAATCGTTACCTATCACGCAGAAGAGGGGGCGAGGCGTTTGATAGATTTTCACCGCTCAAGGGCTGCTCCTGTCGCGGTCGCAGAACCGGCGTTAGGCCCCATCTCTCGATGAAATCGATGCGGGAAATGGTTGAGGACGAGCAAGTTGTTTGAATTTGTAAATGCGCCAACGCTTAGCGCTGCTGCACGTCCAACTAGTTCAGCTGGCAGCCGTTGCTGCCCGTCTGTCCCGTCTGTCCCCTCTGGCCACTCTGCCTCGGCTGCGCCACCCGCTCGCTTGCCACACCGTGTGGCGCACACGTTGCTGCTATTTCTTATCGCTGCTCAATTTGGGCTGGCCAACAAAGCGTTGCATACTTTTGGGCGTTGCCATCGAAGCGTTCGCATTTGTTGCTCTTGTTGCTTTTGCTGTTGTTGTTGCTTTTGCTGTTGTTAACATTTAGCTGCCAATTGTTGCATGGTTGCACGTTTGACGGAAGCGGCAAGGAAGTTGACGGCGGTTAATTTGATTTTCATATATTATATTTGCTTTTTAATATTTTGTTTATTTAATAGAATTAAATTTTGTTTAGGCTTAAAGTTGTTTGTTGTTGCTTGTTGTAGAAGACTTGTTTGATTTGTTGTTGTTGTTGTTGTTTGTTGTTTGTTGCTTGTGGCACTTGTTGTTGTTGTAGTTGTTGTTTTGGCTGCTGCTGTTAGAGCCGTTTTAGATCTGCAGCCTTGCAACACACTTTTCGAGGCAGACGCATTTTGTGTTTGCCGCAGTTGCAGTTGCAATTCTTGTTGTTGTTGTTGTTGTTGTTGTTTCTATTGTTGCACTTTTGTCACATGTTGTTGTTGTCGTTGCCGCTGCAGCAATTTGTTTTGTTTGCCTGCCGCTATCTGGTGTCACTTTGCTGCATTCTATTTCATAATTTTCTGAAACGCGGCCAAAACTGATTTCATTGATTTTGTAATTAGTCGAATTGGCTTATTGTGAATAAATCTGGCAATAGACGCACGCACACAAGCACACATACACGCACGGACACACACACACACACGCACACACGGGGGCAAATGGCAACTGGCCCAAGTTGTGTCCTGCCGTGTCCTGTCGTGCCGCTTCGTGCCTTGGCAACCGGAAACAGCAAGTGAAAATGTTAATTTCCGCTTTTAGGCGCAGCTCTCACACACACATACACATGCTGACACACATACTGACACACGCACGTGCACTTTACATGTTGTTTTGAAGTTTTTTTTTCATTTTTTTGTTCTTGTTGTTATTTGCCGTGCGAATTCGAGCGAGACGCTTGGCGTGGGTGCGAGCGAGAGGCCGCGCATACATATGTCCTTTGCCTATTGATTTTCAGCGACTCCGTGTGGTGTCCTTTTGCCCCACACACACAAACACACACACACACACACCTACGTGTGCCTTACATCTCTCTCCCTCCCTCTGTTTCCCTCTGTCTCACTTTCGCTCGCTATCTTATTGCTTTGCTCTTCTGATTTGCCGTTTAATTATTGCAATTGATTTGAAGTTCTTTTTTTTTCTTTTCTGTTGCTACCTTTCTTTGAGGAGTGCTGCTAGGGATGCGGACGGTGATGGCCGCTGGTTGCTGAGGGGCTGGGGGCTGGGGGGATGGCCTTTGTCAGGGGTGCTTGGCTAAGTGTGCTGCGGTGTCCTTTTTGGCGCGCTTTGCTTATTGTTGTTGCCATTTCGATGTCGCTCCATTTCAAGCACTGAACTGAACAACCTTGAACCTTTGGGGGCTAGCACAGTGCGAAGGAGAAAGATCGAGAAGGAGAGCACAAAAGCTGCCGCACAGGTAACGCTGCTCACACACACACACACACACACACACACACACAGGGAGACAGCTATGGATATTTATAGGCATGTTATTTTCATATAGATTAGGCCTATTTTTGAGACGCTTTGATGTTGTTGTTATTTTTATTGATGGGCTCAATGCACGCATATATTTCTATAATCATTTAGTTTCAATTAATTATTACTCTTGCCATTAAACAAAGTGACAACAGGACACTCAAATTATGAACGAGAAATAATAAAAATAAAGAAGAAAAAAAGCGACAACTAACGCTGCGAACTGCGAATGAAACGAGCGCTAGGCCAAACGCAACGACATGGAATTGAAACACACGCACCGCAGCAGCAGCAGCAACAACAACAACAACAGCAAAAACAAGTACAACAAGAAGAAGAGGAAGAGCGCCAGCAGTGACAAAGAAAAAAAACCCAAAGCGGGCCACAGCGCTAAACAGCAGTATAAGAGAAAGAAGCAGCGCCGCGTTTTTGTTTCCAGCGAACAACAAAAAAGCAAAAAACGAAAATAAAATGAAATGAAATGAAAAAAAGCGTAAAGAAGAAACCGACAACACACAGCGAACAAACGACGGGGACACACGACGAGGACAGGACATACAATACGAACTGTGGCACGAACAAACGTATCTGAAGGAGCAGAAGAAGCAGAAGCACGTCGCAGCAGCAAATGGTGAAACGCTGTAGCGAAAACGCAGGCAATGGCAACAAGCGACAACAAACGTGTAGCGCAAAGCGTACGGCGAAAATGTGTGGCCAAAAGTGGCAGCAAGAAATTGAAGCGTGTAAGCGCTTAACTGCCGTTGTAAAACACACAACCACACACACCTATATACACATACATATGTATGTATGTATATGTATATATATGTCCAGGCATGCCTGTGTGTGTGCTCGTGCCAGCAGCGCTGCCGGCGTTGACTTGACACAGGCAGAAACTTGGACGCACTCTCACTCGCTCACTCGCGCTTACACTGTGAGCGCGCCAAAAGCTCGAAGAGAGCAGCAGCATGAGAGCACCAGAGAGAGAGAGAGAGAGAGAGCGCGTGAGAGCGTAGCACTAAACAGCAGCCACAACAAGCGACGGCAAAATGGCTGCTGAGTGGGCGACAGCAGCGATGGCGACGGCGACGGCGAAAGCGATGTGCGGCGTTTGCTGTCTGGAGAGCGGGTGGCGGTGGGATGGGGTAGTTCGCTAGTTGTGGGTGTGCCAGGTGGCGAGCCATGCACAATGGGAAACTTGTTGGCGGATTTATGCAGCACACGTACACGCACACACGCACACGCACACACACACACTAACAAGCGTACGCAGCAGCAGCGAAGCGCTACGAAAGGACACGATACAACGCACATGGCCCAAAGTCGCGCCCAGCGTCTGTGTGTGCGTGCGTCTGCGTGCGTGTGCGTGTGCGTGTGTGCGTGCGCGTTTAACGTTTCACACTGTCATTGGCTTTTGCAGCGTCGTTTATTGGCGTCTATTGCTGTTCGCACGCTGCTTCGCTGCTGTATGTACCAGCTCGAAAGCAGCTAAATGGGAAAGTGTGACATCTTAAAGCAGCAACAAAACAATTCATATTGTTGTTGCCGTTGTTGTTGTTGTTGCTGTTGCTGTTGTTGCTGTTGCTGCCGTTAACGGTATTCTTTAAGCCTCAAGTGCTTAGCAGCTGCCTTGTTTCCATTTACTCTTTGCTCAGCTATTTCTTTGGTATTTCTTTCGTTTCTGCTGCAACTGTATCCATTTGCAACCTCGCCCCTGCCCATCAACGTCTACCCCCTAAAATAACTGCCCTACCCCCCTGCACGCCCCCCTCGCCCCAACAAGCAACCATTTGTCCCAACGGAACGTCCATTCTCCATTTTGTCTCCGGTTTCTGCATTTGGAATTTCGCTTCCTGCTTTTTGGTTGCGCAGCATTCAGTTTATCTACTTCACCTTGCCGCCACAGTCACGAGCACAAAAGCACCTCTCAAAAGAAATGATGAAGGAGGGGCACCAGCAGCTGGAGGTGGAGGTGGAGGAGCAGCTAGATGAAGAAGAAGAGCAAAGAGCGGCCACCTCCCCAGCGGCCCTATAGTCTAACGCCTCGCCTCGCCTAGCGCGAACATTTTGTCCTGTCACGCGTTTTTATGGCCTATGCCACAGAGTTTGGTCTCAGTTCGTCCTTTGGCACAGTGTCAGATTGTAAATATATATATATATATGTATGTACATCTGTATGTACGTGCATATACTATGTATGTATATGTATGTGTGTGTGTGTGTGTGCATAGAAACTGTCAACTAAAATGGAATTTTCCATTCGCACTGAAACTAAACAGAAATTTGCATATTTATTAAATTAAAATAGAAAATAATATGAAAGAAAAGTTTGGACCCCTTTTCGAAAGATGAAAAAACAGAAAAACTTTAGTTTACAACTCGGCATTAGATTAATTTAAGGCTGAGACTTAACTGCAATTGATTAGGGCCTTAATGTTTGGGACCTAACTATGGCAATTGCTTAAGTTAAGTTTGTAATTGACTTGATTTAAGCGGAATTTCTGGAGTTGCCTTTTGCTGAAATGCCAAGTGTTTAAGTTGGGCGGAAAGTTAAGTTAGGCTGAAAGTTTTCTCTTGCAGCTACTAAGAAGCAAATGGAATCCAAGCTAGTCGCAAGGTAAGTTTCTAGCTGAGGCATAATCACGTGAACTGCTCGGAACAGGTGGAAAGCAATTAAACGCAGGTGGAAAGGGGAAGTCTTAAAGGAGCTGCAGCGGACAGATCTAGCTGAATGCTTCTTCTTGGAGACTGGGCATGGGGAATGCACAGAAATGGAACCGAAGCTAATTGCAAGGTAAGTTTCTAGCTGAGGCATAATCACGTGAGCTGCTCGGAACAGGTGGAAAGCAATTAAACGCAGGTGGAAAGGGGAAGTCTTAAAGGAGCTGCAGCGGACAGATCTAGCTGAATGCTTCTTCTTGGTCCTTTTGAGAATGGGCATGGGGAATGCACAGAAATGGAACCGAAGCTAGTTGCAAGGTAAGTTTCCAGCTAAAGCTTATGCCACGTGAGCTTCTTGGTCACTTCGAAGGCAATTAAAACAGACAGATGCAGGTGGAAAGGCAGGTGTAAGAGGAGCTCCAGCTGCCAAGTCGAGCGTCGAACGCTGCGCATTTGGCTTGATTTATCCGTTCTCTGATGCGTTTTTTTCTTTTCTATCTAAATCGCCAGGCAATAAAACTAATGTTAAGCCAATTAGAATATGTCACGAAAGTGAAGTTTTAATGGCTGAAAATGGCAAATGGATTTGCGGGCTGTCAGCTGGCCAAGTTTGTCGCCGAACTATTTGAAGCTAATTGAGAGTTTGATATATGACAACAAAATGACAAAAAATGTAGAAAATGTCGGCAAATAGTCAAGGGAATTTACAATTTGCATAGGATAATTAACGGATTTTGAAAAGTTCGTGTCAGACTAAATGTGTGTGGTATTTTTATATTTCATTAAATTAGTCACAGTAGTCTCTCGTATGTAAAGACCGCAAAAATGTGCAGCTAAACATAATTCCTTAGAAAGAACAGCTCGAAATGGAGTGCCACAGTAGTCTCTCGTAAGTAAAGACTGCAAAAATGTACAGCTAAATAGAAGTTCCTTAGAAAGAACAGCTCGAAATGAAGGGCCACAGTGGTCTCTCGTAAGTAAAGACTTCAAAAATGTGCAAGAAAAACCACCTGAAATGTTGTCCTACGGTGGTCTCTCGTGAATAAAGTCTGCCAGAAGGAAAAACCCTTGAATTTCCGTGTTACAGTAGTCTCTCCTAGATAAGGAAAGCCTCCTGCTATTCAGGGCAACAATGACCTCTCGTATCTAAAGTTCGTCAGAAATGTCAAAAAAAACAAAAAATAAAATAGAATTTGTTGAGAAAAACCTCTTAGAATTACGTACTACTGGAGGACTACAGGTCTCCAAATAAAGTCGGCAAAATGTATTAAATTAATAAAATTCCTTAGGAAAGTAAATTTTCATCTTGTGTTGATCGGAAAGAACATGTAAATAACTTAAATTAACGCTCTATTTTTCAGCAAGAACAGTTAAGTATTGTCTTCACGCAGATATCAATTATAGTTTTAATTCTCGTTGCACTTAGCGAGCGACCACTATAGCTATACAACATTACTCAGCGCTTTCTTCAGGCTTGAGAGTAAACGGTCGCACGTTTAAGTTTTAAACAAGCAAATGAAATCAAATAACGAAAAACAAAATAAAGTGCATAAATAAAAAGAACAAAAAAGAGAAAAAACTAAACAAAAGTCAAAGAAACTTTAAATAATAAGAAACAAACTGAAAATACAAAATAAATACATACAAATCGTGTTGAGACGTTGCAGCTGCTGCCATTTCCTCTCAGTTACTTAACGTGATTAGAGTCCTGCTTTGTTTCTCGTGTCCCTATAAATACTGCTGCTTCTTCTCTGCTTTTATTGCAACTATTTTTGCCGCTGCCACAACAGTGGGGCGCGGTGTAGAGGGAGGGCGGGTATTGAGTGGCTGCCTGTCGGCTGTCAATTGTTGCGGCAAATGGATTGATTAACTAACTGCATTCTGGGGCTCTTTATCAATTTCGATTAGCGGCAAGTGGACAGCAGTTCGATGTGTGTGTGTGAAAGAGAAAACGATAGAGTGAGAGAGGGGCGGGGGGGAGCGATAGGGAGAATGCAGCGCAACAGCTTTAAAGTTTACACATGAGTGTAGCACGTGAGTGCAGCAAATAATAGCGCATAATGTCATCCTTCAACATGTACCTCAGCGCGTGAATGCGTGTGTGCGCGTGTGTGCGCGTGTGTTCGTGTGTGTGATTGTGTGTGTGTGTGTGTTCGTGCGCGTGCTGAAAGGTCAGCTTCTTTGTAATGGAGCCTGCGAGTGCACCTATCAGTGTGCTATTTAATTGAATGCTCGCTGAATGTCAAATCGAATCAGTTAGCGAATGGCAAATCCTTGTTGCCTTTAAAAGCTGCTGCCACATCGACAACAACAACAACAACAACTACAACAACAAGTCAAAAGGGCAATGCAAACTTGATATCGATCTGGCAACATGTGGAAAGCGTGTCTAGAATCTTGTGACTTGTGAGCACAGCAAAAGAACTTTGATTCGAATGGGTCCCGATGCAGACTGAGAAACGATTTTCTCTTTATTATTATTATTAGTTTCTATACCATAAAAGAAAAACCTTGGGTAAATGCAGTGTAGCCCAGGTCAAGTCGAAACTGAAGCATATTTTGAGATCTGTTTAAGTCAGAGAGTTAGTTTATAAGAACTCCAAACGAAATATTAGCTATGCTTAAATGTAGGTTAAGGAGAACCATTGGGAATTCGAATTTCTGTTTCCTTTTTCTTTTATCCAATACAAACAAGTAATAGACTCAAGGGAGTACCCGCCTAGAGGATACCCTGCTCCCTCCTCTATACGATAGCTATAAAAATAAACTAGTAAGAGGTTCTAGTCGGGAGCTTTCGACTAGGGGATACCCTGAAACCTCTTCTTCCCACACCAAATGCAGATATATATACTATTCTAGAAGCTACATGTCTTGTTTGTTAACTCTCGCTCTTATTATATACCAAAACAGCTCAAAAAACAGGATGTCGATATCGATTCTTATCGATTGCTTGGAAACGGAGTAAGTTAAGTAAGATTATCTAAAACAAACTCGAGCTGCGTAGGCACTAGAAGGACATACAGCTAAAATTTCTAGCTCCTATAGGTTTATACATCCTTGCGTTCATACAGACGGACGGACGGAGGGACAGAAGGACTTGACTAGATCGACTTGGCTATTGATGCTGATCAAGAATATATATACTTTATGGGGTCGGAGGTGCTTCCTTCTGCACAAAAACATAAGAAGAAGAAGAGTCAGAATGAACAATAAGCCTTTTAACTTGTTCAATTGATTTATTGCCGTGTTTAAGAGCTGAAATATAATGTGAATTGGGTTTCGAATGGCAATGCGAACAGTCGCTAGCAAACAACTTACGCAGGGTTGCAATTTCCTGCTTTAATCTGGCAACGCTCGAGAGAAACATGACGCACAAGCTGACCTGTTGAATGGACTTAATACTGATTCGATGCGATTCAAATCGAATCATCCTGTCATTTGATACGTCAAGAAAGTTGACCATGAATTCGTCGTAATTTTATGAAATTCAGCCCGAAGCCGAGAAGTTGTACACAAACATATTTATGCAGCGTATCGGGTGACAGAGATTATTGATTGGCGGACATTTTGCTTATTAATTTCATTTATATTTCTATTTATAAAGTGCACATTGGCAACGCGTTTCCAAAGCTTAAGGTCTTAGGGAATTATAAAGAGACTACGTTCAAAATTGGCACAAGGCAAGGGAAAGCTCCAAAGGCAGGCTGGGAATTGGGGAAGAAAAACCATTTGGAAGTACGCTTCATTTGCGCTTCTCGCTGCGGCTTTTGTTTAGCTTCTTTTTTCGATGCTTTACGACTGTTTTTACTATGTTCGATACAAATCTAAGAAAATCCGGCACGAAAAATCAACATAAATTTAAAGCCCATCTAGCGCAGAGAAGACGCAAATACAGTGGTCGTTGGCTAACGCGAACGGAAACGAGGGTTTGTCCGCGCGACTTTCTTTCAGTTCCATTTCCTAATGAAAGAACATAAAAGTGAACCTAATCTAGAAATTTGTAATCGAATTTGAGCTAGAAATTGACTCGTAAATACTTTATTTAGTTTCTGGCTTGGTCTGTTTAGCGAGCGAGCACTGTACTCGCCTGCGCTAGCTGCTGCCAGCCCCAATCAAGATAAGCGTCCACACAAATGGAGCTCAGCGCAAAAGTTGATCTATTGAAAGCTTTGCCGCGTTGCGGCATGCTTATCCTTGAGTCCCGTCATTTGATTTTAATCAGATTTCCAATTATTAGATTGACGCGCTTCTTTAAGCGGTTTTCGATTTCAACGATTTTCACCAACTTTTTGGGGTTTCCTTCATTTTTTTTTCTTGCGAGCAATTTATTACACGGCAGAGTGCGAGACTGGGTGGGAGAGGGTGTGCGAGCGAAAGGGAGAGTGTGTGTGTGTGTGTGTGTGTGTGTGTAAGTAGTGTGGGGGCAGAATGAGCACGCTGGCAAGAAGAGAGTGAAACACACACACACACACACACACACGCACATAGATAGCGGCTGCTGCAGCCACAAAATTGCCTTTGGAACGTCCTTAAGAAGGATATGCTCGAAAAGCGTTGCTTTTGGAGCGCCGTTGGCGTTGTTGTTGCTGCTGCTGCTACTGCTGCTTCTTCTATCTGTTGTTGTTGTTGCTGCTGTTGTAGGCGCAGGTGTGCTCGAGGAAACAACAACAACAACAACAACAATTACAACTGTAGAAGCTGTGCAAGACGAGCAAGACATTGCCTGCGGCTCAGCTGTTTGGCCATTGCTTGAGACTCATTATCTGTGTGTCGCGTGTGTGTGTGTCATGTGTGTGTGTGTGTCGCCTAACAATATGTTATATTATTGTTGTGCTGCAGCTATAAAGCCCGCAGCATCAAGCGTCATGCCTCGGCCCCGGCCCGGTCCCTACCCCTGCCCCTGCCCCTGGCCCTGGCCCTGGCGCAGAAATTTGTTTGCTGCGACCACTTGTTTTTATTGTTGTTTATAAATAAATAGCATTTGTTGGCTATTTGCTTTGATTTGATTGAAATGTTTGGCATGCCACAATTCATTGAGATGTTGCATGCCACACACACACACGCACACACACACACACACACGCACACGCACACACACAAGAGTCAAGCGCGCACAACAACAATTTGATTCGCATTTTATTTGATAGACATTTCGTATTTATAGTTTATGTCAAGGTTAATATATTTATTCGACTTGAACTCAACTTGAACAAATGCACTTTTTTCTCTTTTGAATCTTATTTCATTCGATTTTCACACTTTTTGCACAACAACAAAAAAATGAAACCACAAAAAATTATCTAAAAAAAACAACTAGAGTTTGTTTTCTATGCACGTTATGTTTGTGTTTTTGTTATTTGTTTAATACTTTTCTTTTTAATTTTTTTGTTAATACTTTTTTGATTAATTGTTTTATTTGTAGATGGTTGCTGCGGCTGCTGCTGCTGCTGCTGCTGCGGCTGCTGCTGATGGTTTTGTTGCTCGCGGCAGTTTGGCTTTGTGTTTGCTTTGGTTTCGCTCTTTTTGTTGTTCGCACGCAACGAAATGGCAGCCGTTACGAAACGGAACTGGAACACGACGCACTTTTTTCTTTCTCTTACAGTTATTCTGCTTCTTCTGCTTTGTGCTCTTTCTTCCTTTTTTTTCTTCTCACATCTAGTTGTCCGTTTGCTTTTTGCGGTTTTCAGTTATCGTTTGACGGACTCGCGCTTCGTCCTCGTCCTCGTCCTCGTCTTCGTCCTCGTCTTTGCCTCTGTCTGTGTCCGTGTCCGTGTCCGTGTCTCGATTTCGGTTTCGGTTTCTGTTTCGGTTCAGTTTCGGTTTCAGTTTTGTTTTCAGTTTCGGTTTCGGTTTCGGCTGCTGCTGCTCAATTCGCGTTTCGCGTTTGGCGTTTCTCGCTTCCCGTTTCACACTGTGCGCGCTTCTCGTGCTCGTCTCGGCATCTGCTGTCGGCTGCTGGCGGCGCGCAACTAAACATCACTGGGCCCGAGCTTTGGCATTGCCCGTTCCGATTCGCATTCGTTGCGTTCGCTGCTGCTGCTGCTGCTGCTGCTCTTGTTGATGCTGCACACGAGGAGCCAACGAAGCACAGCTGAGCCGTCGCGTCGCTGGAAGTCCCGTTCGTTCCTGTCGGCTATCAGCTGGCGCAGCCTTCCATTCCAGTCTAAAGCTTTGGGCTTTTGTGCATGCTGTTGTGGGCGAGTGGTGCTGTGGGGGGTGGGGGGAGAGGGGGCTTAGCGTTTTCTCAATGAAAAAAGCTTTTCACGTTTTCGAAACGGGAGAGCGTTGCCAATGCCGACGCCGACACCGACGACGATGACGATGCCGATGCCGATGCCGATGCCGACGCCTTTGCACGTGTTGTGTGCCATTTCCAGCATTTCATTCGCGAAAGTTAGCTTTCGCTCGCCGCTTAAGGCTTTGCTTTGGCATCTCTGTTGTTATCATGCTCTTTCTAATTTCTAATCGCGCGCTCTCTCTCTCTCTCTCTCTCTCGCACATTCTTTCTCCATACATATTTACTTGGGCAGATGCATATTGTTATTAACTGTCGCGTATTTGTGCAGCGTCCTCTGTCGCTTGCATCGGCGGAATGCATTGGCATGAAACGCTGGAGCTTTCATTGGAAGCGGGAAGCTGTGCGCAGTTTCCAGTCCAAAGCTGTAGTCAATCCTAGCCGCGACTCACAGAGGGCGCCACGCACTGCTACCGGAAGTGCTCGCATCAAGATGGCGTCCATTGCCCAGATGCTGGGCGCGCGCAATTCAAATCCGAAATGGCCACATGACAGCTGCTGTTGTTTTTGTTGTGCATGGGGGTCGTTGCCTCGCCGACAGCCGGTTTTGACGTCAGCCCGCCTGAGGGCTGCCGCATATCAAGGTGAGGCGCCCTTGAACGCCATTTGCCGCCTCTTATACCGCTTCACACACACGCCCCCCACCCTGCTACTAAGCTAGCTATAGACTGACATATTTTAAATTCAATTGATATGCCGTGCAGAAATTCAATTAGCCGCATATGGTGCCCGTCGCTAAAGCTTATAATTGCATTATGTCATATTTTTACCCCCCAACCCCGCCCAGCTGCTCCTTGAACCGATGAAGCTGCAGCACCATTCGGGGTTGTGTCCGCACAGGTTGAAGGTGCTTCGCTTCCCCGCACATTTAATATGCGATGGCTATTGACAATCAACGAAATAAATAGCAAAATAAATAGGACGCAGCTTGGTTAATGCATTTTTCTGTCTCCCCATTTTCATTGCATCCGATCGATATTTTTGTGACAGCCACTCAAAAGCTGCGGTCTGTAACACTGTAACCAGTGTTAAGTGCACTTAAAAAGCACATTTTTAGACCTGGGCCAGAAAAGTCCATTAGTTACATTTTTAGTTAAATTGAGTCACAATTGAGCTCGCCACACAAATTCGCAATTAACGCTGGCTTAGCTTTATGCCTTGACTCTGCGATACAGACTTTGCCGGCAGGTCGACCAGCCTCAATGATCCTTGACCGGGACTCTGCCACAAGCACAAGCACCAAGGCTGGAACTCGAGTGCGCCTGCCCGTTGCCTGGTTACTGGTCAATTGAGCTGGCGCTTATTGAATACCCCTTGCTCACAAATATTTCTGTGATTGGGCACTTCATTTCACTTATCCTGCCTCAAGAGGTCGAGGTAGAATCTCAATTGAGCGCTTTCATGGAATTGTTTTATTGGTGAAATCAAGAACATGCTCTTATTTCTACGCACTATTCCCATTATAAGCTAGGCGAGGGTAGGAAAGTCCTTCTCTAAGAGCCTATTTGGTCTGCCTGACTGTCGGGCATGAATAGGGCTCGCTTCTCGCTCTCCCATCTGCTGGCTGGTATTTACATCAACTTGGAACAGGTTCCATGAAGCAATACCTAATCTTTAGGGGTCACTTTCTCTCAACTGAGCTCAACTTGGGAGTAGCCTTGTCTGATAGAGGCCTGATTAAAGCCCTGAACAGTAGCTCTCGGAACTTCTTGCTTTCGTGGAGTTTGCTTAGAAAGGAAAGAGGTTTTAGATAGGCGCCCCACCAAACCAGGGTGAAGGACAAAACCAAGCAATTGTGTTCCTAATCGGTGCATTTATTAATACGCATTTATTAATACTTAATATAAACCGTGAGACTTAATCATCACGGCAGTAGCTCACGTTTAAGCCCATTGACTTGCATGTCTATCTGTCTATCTGTCTCAATGAAATCGATAAGTATAGATTATCTTGACACGTCTTCGTTAAAATTCGGTAGCTTTGCTTGAACATCTTGCTGCTGACTGTAGAATGTCTTCTAGTCGGGCACTTCCACTAAAGACTTCCACACTAAAGATTCGAACTGGCAAGCTGGTTCAAATTATACTTTTTCTCCCGCTCAGCACTAGAAAAACCCTCACACAATCTTAAATAAACTGTAAATTTTAAAAGCTGTTATCATAACAAGGTTTTCTCGACATTCGAGCCGGCAAGCTGGTTCAAATTTCACTCTTCTGCTGATCAGCACTAGAGAAACCTAGCAAACCATTTGGAAATTGTAATAATTATGACAACTTATAATTAAGTTAGCTTGAGATTCGAGCCGGCAATCTGGTTCAAATGTTACGTATATGCTGCTCAGCGCTAGAAAAACCTAACACAAAATCTCAACTCTCGACTCTATTCTCAAAAGAGTTTCAATAATTTGCAAATTGTAACAGTTATGATAGCCAAAAACAAAGCGAACTTGAGATTCGAGTTGGCAGGCTGGTTCAAATTTACATATTCATGCCTTTCAGCGCTAGAAAAGCCGACCACACAATCTCAATCTCAACTCTCTCCTCAACTCCTGATGGCACATCTTTGCAAACGCAATATGTAAGCCACAATAGCAACAAAGTGAATCACGCTTGTATAAATAAACTGAATAATTTTGGCCTAAAATAACCAAATTGAAATGAATCCTTTGAGAAAAAGGCTTGTTGGGCCAGAAAGCAGCTGAGAAATAGATGCGAGCACAAAAATAAATACAAAGAGCCATTTTGCCAAGTCAGGCAATTTTAATTGAAAGTACTATTTTTTGTAATTGCGCATTACGCTAGACTTGCTCGATGAAAACAATCTGATTCCAATTAAAATCAATTAAGATGATAGCCGATTGCCATGCAGCAAATGTTAGATGCACCCTTGAATGAACTTCACTTTCGATTTGCGGCAGCTTCTCGATGCGCAAATCTTTAGACGCAATCATCAATTAGTTTGAGTTTTGTCGAGTGAGCGACTCGTCATGAGTCTCGTCTCTTCGATGGCTCTCTGTCCGTCTCTCAGTTCGTCTCTCTGTCCGTCTCGCTGTCCGTCTGACTGTCCGTCTCCCTGTCCGTCTCTCTGTCCGTCTGTCTGTCCGTCTCTCTGTCCGTCTCTCTGTCCGTCTCTCTGTCCGTCTCTCTGTCCGTCTCTCTGTCCGTCTCTCTGTCTGTCCGTCTCTCTGCAACAATATGCATATACATATGTATTTGATTTTGGATTTTGTGTTTTATTTGATTTATATTTATTTTCGGCACAGCTTGCCACTTGCTGTGACGCACATGCCGCAGCAGCAGCGGCAACAGCGGCAGCGGCAGCGGCAACAAGGATATGCATTTTAGGCCACAGACTGCACTTAACCGCAGGCTCAAAGCCCAAAGGGGGTGAATGGGTTAGTGAGGGGTCGGTGAGGGGACAGTGGAATGCCCATAAAATTGTCAAGTGAGATGTTTTGCATTGCAGGCTTTAAAATCATTTTGAAAACTTTCAAGCCAATGCCAAAAACTGTGACATTGCATACGGGTGTTGCATGCCCCTTGATGGTGCGTCGTCGCCTGGAGGGGTGGCTGCGGGGTGAGTAGCGACGCTTGTTAAGCTGCAAAATGATGGCATACCGTGACGCAAGAGCGGCAAAATGTGGAGAGAGTCGATGTAAGATGCTAGATTAAGTGGAGCAGTTGGTAACCTGTAAAGCACGATGGGCGAAAGGGGGAGGGGGCGAGCTGTCAGGCCGGGCAATTAGCAGTGAAAGCATTTAAAATGTCTCGACACTCGTGCAAGTTTAATTGCGCCAAAGTCAAGTCAATGAATGGGGTGAAACTACGAGAAAAAAAAACTACAAAAATAAGGGAAGCAAAAAATAAATTAAAAACAGCCGCGAAAAATTCTGCCCGCAGCTTTGGCCGACATTCACGGCTGGGGCACATAACGTGCACCATTTCCCTCTAACCCTACCCTCCTTTCCTACCCTCCCCCTCTTTCCCTGCCAGTCAGCCAACTAGCCGCTAGCTGTCGCAGGGCAGACAACTAAGAACGTTGCCGCTGCACAAAATATGCAGTCCCAAAAGGCAGCCCAAGCCAAGGGCCAGGCAATAAAAAAGAAATGCAAAAAGGCCAAGAAAGATTGCTGCAGTCGGGTATGCCCGACTGGGAGATGCCCTGCTGTTGCCAACCTGCTTTCAGTCTATAGAAAATGCATTCTTGACTAAATTCGGGGTCTAAAGTCCAATCTTTTTCATATATATTGAGGCAATTCATAAGGCAGCCGAATGTTTGTTAATGGCAAGGCCCAAGGCCAAGGCTTCCGCTTCAGTTATTTTCGATATTTATCGATATTATGGAAATTGCAAGAGATATTGAAGAAACGATAAACATGTTTTGCGTATGATACGCGAGAAGATATGCGTTTCATATTTGAACTCTTACAGCTTCCGAGATTGTTTGCGAGACGTGACCATATCGTCTCGGCTGTAAACGTTGATCAAGAACATATATACTGGGAACGGAAAGGCCTTCTTGTGCCTGTTACATATACTTATTCCATGGAAAACACAAACAAAAACGAATATGCTTATTCGTACATCGGTGTCAAGCGGAGCGCATATATATTCAAGAAGTTGGCTTTAAATATCCATTCAAGGGGAAAATGTTATCAAACGAAAATTCAATATGCGAACACTTGAGCGTGCATCTCATGTTGAGATCAGAATGCTCAATCGCAAGGGTATAGAAATTGAAAACAAATTATATATGCATAGATTTTTATTCGGTATGCATATATATATATATATATGTATATATATTGAGGAAGTGAAAGCAGCTGAGCACGAAAAAGAAGGAAAGAAAAAGATAGCTCGAAATAGAAGAAAAAAAAAGAAAACAGTTTTGCGGCGCAAAATAACGTGCAAAATTGATGGCAAGTCCTTCGAGCGTGTTGCAGTGGCAGGATTGGCGCCGCGGCGACCAGCAAAGCCCGCAAAGCCTGCAGAGCCTGCAGAGCCAGCGAAACTACCAAAACGAGACGCGCTCGAGCAGGCATCCCGGATATGAATATGAAAGAACGCGGACGCCCGAGCAGGGACTTGCTGCTCGCACATGCTCCGCGTGTTTGTGTGTGTGTGTGTGTGTGATGTTGGCTTGTCGCTGGCATCTTTGCAGCTTAAATTGCATGTCACTTCCGGCTGCCTCCTTGTCCCCTGCACACGCCCCACTCACAATCTGCCGCTCTCAGTCTTTTCCCGTTTCCAACTCTAAACTTGGCCTTCGATATTTGCCACATGAGCTGCATATTGGCTACAGACTTGCCTCGCTTAAATATGCAAGCGCACTTTCAGCATGCAACTTGCTACTTGCAACATGCGGCAAGCAGCTGGCAGCGAAGTTGCAGAAGGAGTCGGGCGACTACTTAATATGATTGATGTTTGCATTCCAAATAAAGAGAGTGTGAGAGAGAGAGAAACAGAGTGTGAGAGAGAGAAAGTGAGAGTGGAGAAGTAGGATAAGCGGGCCTTGTGCTAGTTCTCGTGCAACCAATTACTAAACGGACTTGGCCCACAGCTCGCTCTAGATGCTGCCTGATGGATGTTGCAGCAGCAGCAGCAGCAGCATCTTCGCACGTGCTGCACTTGCGGCAATTTGTGGCGCGGCCAGGCACATAACCCTAATACGGCTGCCGCGCGTCTGCCCAGATCCAGCAGCCAAGCGGCCAGCCCCCTTTCGCCCCACCACTTGCACCTGTGGGGCAGCTGCATTTAAATGTGTGTCAGCTGTTTGTTAATTTGCAACGTCAGCAACATCGGCGTCAAGCTGGCTGCGCTCAGCGCGTCGTCGTCGTCGTCAGTTTGTCTGGGATTTGCGGCTCGAGAGTTGTGGAGCTCCGAATTGAGAGCTGTGTCTGCGCGGGTAGCGCTCGGGGGGGTGCGGTGGGGGGGTTGGCTCCATTGACAGCTGCCGTTGCAGCGTTGGCAACGCCAGTTGATGCGCTTTTTGGCTGCCATACAGCTGCTGCTGGTTGTTGTTGTCGTCGTTGTTCACATTTGTGTTGTTCATAAGCTGCTGCTCTGTGGGACCATGAATCATGCACGAGTTGTCGCTGCGCGACTAATTGCTTTGCGATACTCTAATGCCATATTAAATGAATCATTTGAGTGCGTTCGCCAGTTTGCTGAATTCGAGTTGGACTTTAAAGTCATCAAGTTACGTGAAACATCTGAGTCATTCGTTTTATTTTACCCAACTTACGCACTTCGATTAGGATTCAAATACATTCATAAGCATAGACATATCTCGGTGCAAGTATTTGAATATGCATAAGCTGAATATACGTTTGTTTATTAAGTATTGAATCATTTGATGCATTCAAATGAATCATTCGAATGCTACTCTCGGTTAATTCAATATTGAATCAGTGAATGGATCATATCTCAGTGCAAGTATTTGAATATACAAAAGCTGAATATAGGTATTACTTATTAAGTATTGAATAGTATGATTCATATGAATCATTCATTCTAAAGCTTTTGTCGGCTAATTCAATATTGAATCAGTGGAAACAAAATATTATATCTCATGTTAAGTTACTTTCAATGCATTAAAAAGCTGTTCATTTGAACTCTAATTAATTGCAATAAAATCATTTGATTAGTTCGAATCAACTGCATTCAAATAGTTGATTAACTCAACCACAGTCAAATCATGTAAATGATATACACTTTCATTTATATAATCACTTAATTTACCGAATCATTTTATAATATTTGACATAACCGAGTCTTATAACCACACGTCAAATCTTGCAAAGGTCTTAAAATCATTCGAATCATTCAATCACGTAAATGCCATAGAATCTTTCGAATCATTCATATTGGCATTAAGGAATCATTTTAAAATAAAGGAATGAAAATGAAATCGTATAAGTCATTTGATTTTCATTCGTTAACTAACTCGGAGATTCAGTCAATAACTCATTTGAGTTGAATCTGTTTAGATCTTTTAAGTAACAGAGACTGATTGGAATCATTTCGTTTAGGCAATTGACTCATCTAGTTAGTTAACTGTTTTAGTGTTATGCAAGCCATTCGAATTATTCAAATGCCCAAATTGACTTAGCTAGTTGGCATTTCCATTTTGAGCAAAATTCTCGTTTCATTCAAATAACTGCATTAGCCGCTTCTTTGGCATATTTGTTTGCTCGGCTCGCATTCAAACGACTCAATGCCTGAGTGTAATATATACGTGTGTTTATGTGCGAGAGTATTTGTGCTTGTGTGTATGCAAGTGTGTGTGTGTGTGGCACGTGGATGACCCGAGCCTGCTTGGTGCCTGGCAATTTGCAACGCCTCGTTGTCGCGCCATTATGACCAGCTTGGGCGGGCCACGCCAGCCCTGCCCAGCCACCCAACGCCCACCCATCCAGCAGCATTCTCTGAATTCCGAACCCCGCAGCAACACCCCCTGCAACAGCAGCAGCAGCATCAACAGCAACAGCAGCAGCAGCAGCAGCAGCAGCATCAATGCAGCAACTCCGGCACTGACACTAATGCAGCAGAATTGAAGTAGATGCAAGTGGAAATGTCCTTGAGGCAACGCTGCCGCTGCCGCTGCCGTTGATGCTGCACTTGCCACACACACACAGCCACACACACACACGCATACTCACACACACATGTGCGCTGCCTCTCACATATGCCGCTGCTTAACCGTTGCCCACAGGCGAAAATTTTTTTTATCTTCTCTCTCATTCTGTCTCGTGGCGCTTGGCGGTGGTAATGTTAGTGTGCATATATAGGTGTACGTGTGTGTTTGTGTCTCTTTGCACGTGTGTGTGTTTGTGTCTCTTTGCCTGTGTGTGTGTGTGCCTTTCACTCTAAGCTATGTGCCTGTGTGTGTGTGTGCCTATGTGTGCGTATGTGTGATTGCTTTTTATGGCTATAGGAGTTTTGTGTTGCAGTTTTTAGAAGCTGCAGCAGCAGCAGCAGCGGCAGCTGCATGTGATGTCACACACACACACACACACACACACACACACACACTTAAACAGCTACTGATGCAAGTTGAAGAGAAAGCAGTGACAGCTGCGGCGCCAGGGGAGGGCTGGCAGCGGCAAAATAAAAAAACATGTGTAAATTGCAGCTGCGTTTTGGGCATGTTTAATGTAATTACCAAAAGGCTTTCAATGCACACGAGCATTAAAGTCAGCGTCACTTGACACACACACACACACACACACACACACACACACACACACACACACACACACACACGCGCGCGCACACAAACACACGAGCACACTTTAGTTTTGCTTGGCTGAATGCCAAAAATATCATTCTATAAAATACGAGTTTAAGCACAAAGCCAAAGTCCAATAAGAAACTTCGAAATGTGCGCACAGCTCAGCACAAAGGTTGTTGTTGCTGCTGTTGCTGCATTTTTGGGGCAGGCTTTTGAAAAATACATTGCTTGCCACATGCTGCACGGTGCGGTGCACGGCGCCAAGCTGGCAGCAGCACTGTCAGCTCCGCTGTCGCAGCAGCCGCAGCCGCCACTCACGAGCGGCATGTGGAGAATAACAACAAAGAGCCAAAAACAATAAAAACAAAATACAAATAAAAAAATATTCAGAAAATAAAAGAAACATAAATAAATGAAAAACATTTTGTTTGCAGCTCTTGTTGTCCGTGCTGCACAAATATATGCCCCAATATAAATGCAGCTCCAACATGAATATCTTTTTTTTACTGTTTTTTATACCCTTGCAGAGGGTATTATAATTTTGTCGTGAAATGTGTAACGCATAGAAGGAGACATCTCCGACCCCATAAAGTATATATATTCTTGATCAGCATCAACAGTCGAGTCGATATAGCCATGTCCGTCTGTCCGTCTGTCCGTCTGTCCGGCTGTCTGTTTCTATGCGAACTAGTCTCTCAGTTTTAAAGCTATCTTAATGAAACTTTGCAGAAGTCCCTTTTTCTGTTGCACGCAGCACATATGTCAAAACCAGCTGGATCTGACTACTATATCATATAGCTGCCATAGGAAAGATCGGTCGAAAATTAAGTTTTTGTATGAAAAAACATTTTGTGTTTCAAGATATCTTGACCAAACTCGACATTTATTAGTTTTACTAAGCTCCTCATATATATGCAAAAGCCTTTTAAGATCGGACCACTATATCATATAGCTGCCATAGGAACGATCGGTTGAAAATTAAGTTTTTGTACGAAAAAACATTTTGTTTTTCAAGATATCTTCACCAACCTCGGCATTTATTAGTTTTACTTAGCTCCTCATATATATGCAAAATCCTATTAAGATCGGACCACTATATCATATAGCTGCCATAGGAACGATCGGTCGAAAATTAAGATTTTGTATGAAAAAACATTTTGTTTTTCAAGATATCTTGACCAAACTCGGCATTTATAAGTTTTACTAAGCTCCTCATATATATGCAAAATCCTTTTAAGATCGGACCACTATATCATATAGCTGCCATAGGAACGATCGGTCGAAAACTAGGTTTTTGATTAAAAGCCTTTTTTGTTTATCAAGATACCTTCACCAAGCTCGGCATTAACCATTTTCTCGGCATTAAAAGGTTGCAAGGGTATTAGATCTTCGGCGTGCCGAAGATAGCCTTTCTTCCTCGTTATTCGTTTATATCGGTAATTACAGATGTATCTCTATCTGCATCTGCATCTGAATCTGCATCTGTATTTATAACTAGCTGTATCTGTAGTTGTGGCGATAAATGTATCCGTATCTGCATGTCACTGTAACTGTATCTGTATCTGCACCTGCATTCGTGTACCAATTTATGCCTGCCCATAAATGAATCTGTATCTGTATCTGTATCTGTATCTGTATCTGTATCTGTATCTGTATCTGTATCTGTATCTGTATCTGTATCTGTATCTGTATCTGTATCTGTATCTGTATCTGTATCTGTATCTGTATCTGTATCTGTATCTGTATCTGTATCTGTATCTGTATCTGTATCTGTATCTGTATCTGTATCTGTATCTGTATCTGTATCTGTATCTGTATCTGTATCTGTATCTGTATCTGTATCTGTATCTGTATCTGTATCTGTATCTGTATCTGTATCTGTATCTGTATCTGTATCTGTATCTGTATCTGTATCTGTATCTGTATCTGTATCTGTATCTGTATCTGTATCTGTATCTGTATCTGTATCTGTATCTGTATCTGTATCTGTATCTGTATCTGTATCTGTATCTGTATCTGTATCTGTATCTGTATCTGTATCTGTATCTGTATCTGTATCTGTATCTGTATCTGTATCTGTATCTGTATCTGTATCTGTATCTGTATCTGTATCTGTATCTGTATCTGTATCTGTATCTGTATCTGTATCTGTATCTGTATCTGTATCTGTATCTGTATCTGTATCTGTATCTGTATCTGTATCTGTATCTGTATCTGTATCTGTATCTGTATCTGTATCTGTATCTGTATCTGTATCTGTATCTGTATCTGTATCTGTATCTGTATCTGTATCTGTATCTGTATCTGTATCTGTATCTGTATCTGTATCTGTATCTGTATCTGTATCTGTATCTGTATCTGTATCTGTATCTGTATATGTATCTGTGTCTGTATCTGTATCTGTATCTGTATCTGTATCTGTATCTGTATCTGTATCTGTATCTGTATCTGTATCTGTATCTGTATCTTTATCTGTATCTGTATCTGTATCTGTATCTGTATCTGTATCTTTATCTGTATCTGTATCTGTATCTGTATCTGTATCTGTATCTGTATCTTTATCTTTATCTGTATCTGTATCTGTATCTGTATCTGTATCTGTATCTGTATCTGTATCTGTATCTGTATCTTTATCTGTATCTGTATCTGTATCTGTATCTGTATCTGTATCTGTATCTTTATCTTTATCTGTATCTGTATCTGTATCTGTATCTGTATCTGTATCTGTATCTGTATCTGTATCTGTATCTGTATCTGTATCTGTATCTGTATCTGTATCTGTATCTGTATCTGTATCTGTATCTGTATCTGTATCTGTATCTGTATCTGTATCTGTATCTGTATCTGTATCTGTATCTGTATCTGTATCTGTATCTGTATCTGTATCTGTATCTTTATCTGTATCTGTATCTGTATCTGTATCTGTATCTGTATCTGTATCTGTATCTGTATCTTTATCTTTATCTGTATCTGTATCTGTATCTGTATCTGTATCTGTATCTGTATCTGTATCTGTATCTGTATCTGTATCTGTATCTGTATCTGTATCTGTATCTGTATCTGTATCTGTATCTGTATCTGTATCTGTATCTGTATCTGTATCTGTATCTGTATCTGTATCTGTATCTGTATCTTTATCTGTATCTGTATCTGTATCTGTATCTGTATCTTTATCTGTATCTGTATCTGTATCTGTATCTGTATCTGTATCTGTATCTGTATCTGTATCTGTATCTGTATCTGTATCTGTATCTGTATCTGTATCTGTATCTGTATCTGTATCTGTATCTGTATCTGTATCTGTATCTGTATCTGTATCTTTATCTGTATCTGTATCTGTATCTTTATCTGTATCTGTATCTGTATCTGTATCTGTATCTGTATCTGTATCTGTATCTGTATCTGTATCTGTATCTGTATCTGTATCTGTATCTGTATCTGTATCTGTATCTGTATCTGTATCTGTATCTGTGTCTGTATCTGTATCTGTATCTGTATCTGTATCTGTATCTGTATCTGTATCTGTATCTGCATCTTTATCTATATATGTATTTATATCACTATCTATATATTTAATGTAAATGTGTCGGGTGCAGATAATGTGCTTCCGCATTTGTATCTACATTTTTTATCAGTATCTATATTATTCAATGTTGATTTTCAGCTTCCGTTTTATGTGCAAATGAAATGCTTAGCTGCAGTTGCAGGTGCAAAAGCTATAACTACATGTCAGATGGGAAGCCTGGCAGTTGGACAGGCAGATAAACAGACAGTTAGACAGTCGACTGGTTTAAGATCTACTCTACATGGGCAACCAGTGCAGATAACTGGGCGTCAGTGGGGCAGAAACAATAATATTTATATAGGTCAGCTTCGGATTTTAAACAAGAATTCAGTTTGGTTTCCCTTTCGAATGAGTGCGAACAATACAAACTTGAAGGGTTCTTAAAAAAAAACAGAGTTTTTCTGCAGATTGAATGCGAAATCAAAGGCAAAATCAAAAACAGCTTTCATAAATATTTTGTGGCATATAAGTTGGGTATAATTTATGGAAAAGGAAACATAAATATGTCCGCCAGATGCACTTAATTGGCAACTAGATAAACCACAGCTTATTGTGAAAAGATGTGATTAAGTTTAAGTAGTTTTTACTCAATAGAGAATATTAAAGCTGACTGATAAATATGCCAAAGGCATATAGACATAGACATAGAAATTCTGCAAGAGCCAGATCCCCAAACTTATTGTTAAATATTAAGTATAACATAAAGCAGAGATATTTAAGGCTGAAAGTAGCTTGGAAAGTTCTGCTTAAAGTGCTGAGTATATTTGATAGTGTATATTTTGGTTGAGCATACCCGTAGCCATCGAGTGAGTTGCGCTGTTGTTGCTGCTCCCTTAGCTGCAATTTGCGCTCGGCGATTTTCTTCTGCTCCTCCTTCTGCTCGAGCTGCTCCTTTTGGTGTTGCTGCTGCTGCTGCTGCTTCTTCCGGTGTTGTCGATCCTCGCCCAGGCCGTACAGGCCCGCAACGGCCGCCATCTCAGCAACTAACTGGCTGCAATTGTTGTTGCTGCTGCTGCTGCTGCTGCTGCTGCAACGGCAGCTGCTGCTAACGATGCCGTTGCACACTTAGCACTGGAGGCGCCTCTTCTGGCATTGAAGTGTTTCGCTCTCTGATCTGCTGCTGCTGCTGCTGCTGCTGTTGTTGCTGTTGTTGCTGTTGCTGCTGACTGCTGTTGCTGCTGCTGCTGTTGTTACTGTTGCTGCTGTTGCTATTGTTGCTATTGTTGTTGTTATCGTTGTGGTTGTTGTTGTTGATGTTGTTGTTGCCATTTTTAGGCCTTCAGCTATTCACATTTGATAATTCGCGACATGCACTTGCAACTGGAACACATTTGACGCACACGGGTTAATTTGCTGCTGCCGCTGCTGCTGCTGCTGCTGCCAAGTACCCCAACCCTCTACCGCCGCGTAGCTGCTGTTGGAGGCTGGCGCCAGGCAGGCGACTTTCAGTTTCTTTTTGATTTTGGTGATTTACGCTTTGTTTTCGTTTCGGCTGCAACCGCAACACAAAAAGTCGCATGCAGCACGACAACCTTGAGGGCTGCCCCAGTGGCTGCCACATCAATTTTTCGTTGTCTGCAAAAATCCTGCTGCATACCTTGCGGCGCCGCAGCATAAGTTTTCTTTTGCCCGCGTTTTCTGCGCAGAAATCAATTAGCAAACTGCCAAACAGCCCCTGCCAGCCCCGACACACACAACCCTCCACCCATTTGGCCACAATTGGCGCACATTTATGGCCTGATTATGTGTAAGACCTTTTCGCATTACGTAAATTCAAATTGCGTTATACAAACGCCTCGTCAATCGCAAGCGTCGCTTAACATTAATGTTAATGTCCATGTTTATGACGCAACTGTACATGCTTTTGCCGCTCCTGCTACTCCTACTGCTAATTATAATAATTCTGAGCATATCGCCGCAATTTCCATTCCAATCGAGAACCACATAAATAAATCCAGACAATTCAAATCGAAGCACAGTACAATGCAATGCAAGCACACACACTCACACACGCACACACACGCACACATATATGACAACAAGGCAAACAGAACAAGCACACACACACACACATACACAAACTTTAAAATGGATATGAAATGAACACACTTTGTTTCGCAGCGTATCAATGGCATTGCATACGAGGAGTAAGAGCGAGATGGATAGAGGGAGTCAGTATAACAGGGAGAGAGAGAGAGAGAGAGAGAGAGAGAGAGAGCGAGTGAAGTAGGGCGATTGGGGCTAAAGACCCTCAATGCTGTAGACCCTCAATGCTGCTGACAGTGTGTCAAATTGATATAAAGGCTATCTAAATTTACAAAGCAATTGCATAGAAATTATGCAAGAATTGAATAATGACTTGAAAGGCGCATTAGCCGTACATGCACTAAAGTGACCATGGAGGACAGGTGAGTGAGTGCCTAATACAATTATAGAGAGCTAAGCGACATGCAGTTAGCATAAAACTTCTGGATTGTGTTTTCTCCGAGGGCTTGTAATAAGTCAATGCGTATCAAAGGTGAACTTTACAAGCAATAAGTAGGTATTAGGACGGGTAGGCTATACCTTAGGCTATACCTTAAGAGGGTATACTAGGCTTTAAAGGAGCGTTGAATGTCGATAGAAGAGTTGAATGTCTGTCGGATTAGTTATATAATCCTTTATTTTCATAGATCTACTTTGTCACGCGGACTTTGTGACCTTCGCAAACTTGCCCAATCGAAAATTTTGCTTGCTCAACTCGTATAATTTATTTAATACTAATTTATGGCAATAGACGAAAACTTTAGATACCGAATCGGGTATAAATCATTCGTTAATTGCTTTCTTAAACTCGGTCCCAGGCCGCGTGCCGTCCACTGTTTCGCATGCAGCTGTTGCCGCAGAATGGAAACGCATCCTGGCAGCGTTTAATGGACCACTGACGGTGTCGCGGAGGTGGAAGGGGCAGGGGCAGGGGCGGAGGGGTTTGGTTGGGGTGTTGGTGTTGGCAATGGGTAAGTTGCCACTTGTCGTTGGCTTTGCTGCCACTTTGAAAATTGCTTCCGTGTCGAAATTGAGTTAACAATGCTTGGCTGCTCGTCAGGTTACACTGTGGCAAGTGGCCAGTGGCAAGTGGCAAGCGGCAAGTGGCAAGCGGCAAGTGGCGAGCGGCAAGTGCCAAGTGGCAAGTGGCAAGTGTGTGTTTATGTGTGGGCGTATGTGACCTGCAGGTGGGCAATGTCACGAGCCATTCTATTGATTTATGCGCCTACACACATCACGTATACGACGTGTGCTGCAGCTGCTGCTGCTTGTTGCTGCCAGTTGTTGCTGCTGCTGCTTGTTGCTGCCAGTTGTTGCTGCTGTGTCGCTTTTGCACTAATCTGGCTATTAAGTGCATGGCTTAAAATGCAATGCCAAACACTTGCATCAGCATCAACGTAAGCGCATTAGCCTCTGCAGCTATTTCCACCGATTTCAAGTGCAGTCCAAGCACTCGCCCGCAGGTTTCTTGGTTAAGGTAAAATGTCTGCATCGCGCCGTGGGAGGGGGGGTGCTCTTGTGACAGGGGGGCTGCAACTGGCATAGGCCTTGCAGCGGCGCCCTAACAAGGTCAGGGTCAATGTTAAACGATATAAAGAGACGAAGGCAGAGCGAAAGAGAGCAAGATGAACAGAAAGGAGATAGAGAGAGAGAGAGAGAGAGACAGAGAGAGAGAGACCATGGGAATTTCATTACAGCCAATCACTTTATTAATGTGTACGTGTGTGTGTGAGTGTGTGTGTGCTGCGTTAGTGCAGGTTCACAATTATTAGCTACTCGTGCTCAACGATCGATATCTATCGATAACGATTACAAGGCTTTCGCACAAATTCAACGTATTGTTTCTTATTTCTCATTTTGTCAGCCTCTTAGAAGCGTCTCACTAACTATCGATAGCTTAAATACTCAGTACTGTAGCGATGGCTCTCGATACTTATCGATGCTTGTCGATAATTTAGTTGTTAAATAACACGCCCAACTTGTTTTAGTCTAGCTTTTTGTGCATAATATGCTCATTCGATAATGGTGATCGATAATTTTGTTAAATATGCGACCCCTGCCATTAGACTTATTTCATTTGTGCATACTCAACACTTTATTTTCGCTGTTCGCTGGCTATCGATACCTATCGTTATTCGAGCGATGCACAATTTTGAATCGATTGGCGTTTATGAATGCCTCGTTCGCTGCGTGTTGTCGGCATAATGCCATCTCTGGTGTGCCTGGGGCATCGTTCGATTCTCATCAACATTATCATTAACATTAATATGCTGCGGTTATCGCCGCGGCCTGCTAGCTGCATCTCGACTTGTGCAGCTCGTTATTAAATTAGAATCAACTAAATTAAATGAGAGTGTGCACGTGTGTGTCCGTGTGCATGTATGTGTGCGAGTGCTCAAGCAGAAAATGAGCGTTGAAGCGCATCCAGGCAAGCAATGAGCAGTCAGCCCGCTCCCGCGACCGCTCGGGCAGCCCACATAGCCCACATAGCCCACACAGAGCCCCCGACCACGTGGCAGAGCATTTAATTGAGCTCTGCGCTAATTTGAAGGCAACGACGTGACTCTCATTGGCCAAAAGTGGGCGACAGCGGTTCAAGTGGGCCAAATGGGGCGCTGGCAGTGTTTGCAGCTGTTGTAAGACCTTTATGAGGGGGCGTGTCGCTGGTCAGATAATGCGTATTTAATGCGCTTTTAGCCAACAGGTAAAAGGCAATCACAGCACCAAAAAACAAAATCAAAAACAAAAACAGAAACAATAGCAAGAGCAAAAAACCTCGATGCAGTCAGGCGTAAGGGCAGCCGTGGAGCGACCAGTGTTGAGTAATTAATATTTATGCACCATAAATCTGTCAGCCGCCAAATGCTGAACGCACCCACGAAAGCTGAACCAAATGCAAGCCAAATGTGACTCGCAAATCTGTGGAAACAACATTTGCAAATACTCATTGAATAATAATTAAAAGCCCAACAATACAAAACACGTTTCCACAGAATTTAAGCTATTTATAACCGATACCCATTAAAACTGCCCTCAAAGGGTATATCAGTTTTGTGCGAATCGTATGTAGGGTTCAGCAGAAAGTACCTCGAATAGGATCTATATATCTTCTGCTTGCGTCAGACTTGGTATTGAATAAGCCGAAGTTATTCAAGATTTGATGCTCGTTGCATACACATCTGTCTTGGGAGGTCGACAGCTGCTCGCTGGGAACAGGGTATTAACTAGCCGGGCAACCGCGACTATTTCACTCCGCATTGTTTCATCTCGTTTCGCGTCAGTTTCCATCGGAGGCTTATGCACATGTCTAAACATAATTTCGGTTTGCAGTCAAAATGGAATGCATTTAGCAGATTTCGCAATGTGAAATGGAAAACGTTTCGGATAATAATCGAAATAATTGCTCTTTGAACCGAGCAGAAAGTTCGTTTAAATTATCCAAAAATAAATGCAGCAAAACGTTTGCCATGTGAAAACGTATTTTTGGGCAAATGCACAAATTAAATTGCCTCTGCCATGCGGCAAAGCATGAACCAGTTTGTGAACTAGTTCGTGAGCCAGTCTGAAACTTTGCCCGACTGAGCCTTAAGCACACGTTTGCAACTTTTCCGAGATTTTATGATTATAGTTAAGAGTTTAAGTTCATTATAGAGTTTCGTCTGTGTGTTAGACAAAGCCGATTTCAAATTTATGCTCGAAAGGGAAATTGAACTAGTCTAATAACTATATATGTATATATCTATATATATCTATATATCGATTTATAAGGTGGAACCAATATTATTTAGATATTTCAGGTATTCACATAGTTCTTGAGTTCTGGATTTGAACCTGCTTCCTACTTTCTGCTTGACTTTGGCAGCTCATCGAGCAGAGTTTGCTCTTCTTCTATTCATTCATTATTATTATTACTGTACACCTTTTCAGTGTTGGCTAAGACTCGGCTCGGCAGCCGCAACTGAACTTTAATGATGAACCACGGATTCACTTTCGAACTAGTTCGCCTAACAATGGAAAACTCATTAAAGTTGAGTGCAATTTGCAGATCGATTGCATGTTTAACATTTACAAGCACATTAATTGCGATAAAAAATCATTTAATAAATTGATGAGCTGCAAAAAATGCTTTTGAAATCGGCGAACAACAAACGAAATGATGCCGCCTCCCGCTGCGCCCCCCGCTGCATTTTGTAGCTAACAATGGAAATCTCCGTTGACATTTGTAAGCATATTAATTGGAATAAAGAAATATTAAATAAATTGATGAGCTGCCAAAAATCCTTTTGAAATTGGCCAACAGCAGGCGAAATGATGTCGCCTCAATCCCACTCCACCACTCACTCCACCACCCACTACACCACCCACCCCACCACCCACTCCATCGCCCACTCCACCACCCGCTGCGCCATTGCGATTATTTGTATAATTTATGCTGTGACAGAGACTGACTTTATCGCTGTCCCACTCCCAAAGCATTGCCATCCCTGTCTGTTGCTGTCTTTGGCACGCTTCTAATATGCAGCGCATTTTCCGCATTTTCCGCGGAACGCTTTGAAAGAACAAACAAAACATGTGCATAATTTATACGCATTATAAAAGGACCGCACGAACAGTTACTCCCTGCATATACATACCCATATCTATATATATCTATACATATATATATATAAATATATATTTATATCGTAAAAGAGAGCGGGAAGTCCAATCTGCCAGCTCCGCTGACCCCGTTGCCCCCTCCCCTACACCGGTGGCTCTGCGACTCCCCAAGGTGTCATAAAGAAGTTCGTGAGCTTTGCTTTAGCTATGCACAAATTTATTGTTCTATATTGCACAGAGGGTCGCCATTATTTATAAGCCTGACTTCTTTACCCTGGCTGTGGCTGGTTGTGGCAAGGTTTGAGTCTTTCACTGGGCTGTTAGATCCTCTATCCAGCCGTAGGGGGCGTGTCTGGCTCTCAGCTGATTGATTGCGTACGTTTGATGTGGCCAAAGATGCAGCAAAGTGCAAATCGCAACCTTTTAACACAACCGTGCGCTCAAATGTATGCTACACTTTCTTTTACTCTTATTCCGTGGATGGAAGGTATATTGGTTTTGTGATATGTCATGTTTAGCAACAAGGACATTCGTAAGCAAAACTTGCGCTAGCCTCCATAAACCATGCTACAGTTACAGTTTGAGAGTCACACTTTAAGCACCAATTAGTAAGCTACACTTGAAGGTCATAGTCTTAGAGGCTAAGCTAAAGGGTCTTAGTTTAAAGAATGCAATCTTAGGCTCCCAGTTGAAGAGTCTTGATTGAAGTGTCACAGTCATAGAGAGTTTTAGACAGTTTTAGAGTCCATGTAAAGCAGTCTTAGTTTTAGTGACAGGCGCAGTTTTAGTGTCTAATTTAAAGTGCAAAGTTCAGTGTCACAGTTTTAGAATCCAAGATAAAGAACTGCAGTAAAAGAGACATAGTGCTTGAGGCACATATATAGAGAATTATTTGAAATGTTACAGTTTAAGGGGCACAGTTTTAGAGTCAACGTTAAAAAGTCTTACATAAAATGTCACAGTCAGAAAGTACTGCTTTTGAGTAAAATATAAGATCTTGATTAAGGTGGCATAGTTTTGGAGGCACATAGCATAGAAGCACAGTTTTATAGTCCATGTGAAAGAACTTATCCAAATGTCACAGTTGTAGAGTCTTGGACTAATGAATCTTATTTAAAGTGCCACATCTTCCTCTAGGAGGCACAATTTCACTGTCTTATTTCAAGTATTACAGTTTTAGAGCACAGCTTCAGGATCAACATTAGAGCGGTAGTTGAAGTATCACAGTTTAAGAAGCACATTTTAAAGGTCTAAGCTGTAGAGTCTTCGAAAAGGACAGCTAGAGAGGTAAAGTTTTGGAGTACAGGTTTTAGTATCATTGTTTTAGATTGCAAGAGTTACAGTTTTGGTGGTACAGATTGAGAGTCATTGTTCAAGTGTCTTAGTTTAAGTGTCACAGTGTTAAGGTCACAGTTTAAGAAGCACAGTTGTAAAGCTTAAGCTCAACTTTCATAGTTTTCGAGTCCTATTGCAAGGCTCACAGCTTAAGAGGTACAGCTCAAGTCAAACAGCGTAAGGAGATCAGCTCCTTTCGAAACAAAGCCGTTATTTTAAAGTCAAAGTTTTCGAGTTACATTTTTGGAGTCACAGTTTTGGAGCCACAGTCAAGCTCGGACCCAACTGTTTTCAGTTGTTATTGCAGAGTAATACGTAGCCGGAAGACTTCGACAGCAACAATATTCCTTTCCCTTATCCTTATCCCTCTCTCTCTCACTCCCTCTTCCTCTCTCTCTCTCTCTTTCAGTATCGGTTCGTGTCTGTCTTTCTCATTTACAAGTCCATTGAAATACAGCAAATTTATCGATTAGTAACTGTCAGAGAAATGCCAACGGGGCACGAAAGCAAATTGGAAATGACAGACAAGCGGCAACAAATATCACAGCTGGGCAATGTAGTATATGTGCGTGTGTGTGTGTGTGCGTGTGTGTGTGTATGTTTGCGTGCGTGACTGTGTGTGCAGGTAAACTTCGACACACCACGCTAGATACAGCCCCCTCACACATGCCCCTAGATTGAGTAAACAAACCAAAACGCTGAAAGGGAGTAAAAAAAAATCATTGGAAAACTTTTGCGCCAGCGTTTATGGCGTTCAATTTATAGCTGAATGTGTGTGTATAAGTGTGAGTGTGTGTGTGTGTGTGTGTGTATATCATGCAGTGCATATGCTATGTATGTGTATGCAACTACCACGCCTGCCACACACACACACACACACACGCATGCGGGCAGATAGAGCTGATTATTTATGGTTAGAATTCTTTTGGGTTTCAACTTTTAGGCAGGCAGCAAAACTCTTGTTGTTGTTGTTGTTGTTGTTGCTGTTGTTGCTGTTGTTGCTGTTGCAGCTGCTGCTGCGACTAGTGTTGCATGCCACAGATATGTGCATAAGCAGTTTATATCAAGCTTTAGGATTGGGTGTCAGCGAGCAGCTCTTCAGTCGAACGCCAAACATGCCACATATCGATATCTGTTTTTTTTTTCTCTGTGGCTGCTGCAAGAGGCAGCTGAAGCGTGTGGGTGGGGGCGTGTAAGCGTTAAGGGGTGGCTTAGCAGCTAAAGCTGTGTATGTTATGCAACTGTGAAGCTCAAGAGACAACAAGCGCAGCCTTTAACAGTTTATGCTTAAGCATTGTCGCATTAACAGCGTCGCTTTTGCATTAGCCGTAACTTAACATGCTTGAAATGTTAATACTTTTTAACGGTTAGACAAGGGTTTCCATGTTCAAAGGCCCGTGCCTTACTTAGATCCTTGCTTCATACAGTTTGATTATTGTAAAACTGAGATCGATAGCTCTAAACACAATGCTGTGTTCGATAAACCATATATCAATTATCGATACTTGTGACGTGATCGATTTATGTTTATTGCCTTTGCATGTAACAAATCGATAAATGCGGCTCTAGTATCGATAGCTTTTAGCTGAATGCAACGCTGCGTCTGTTTAGCTATATACTTTATCTATCTAAATGCCTAGCATTGCTCTGCAACGTAACTTCCCATTGATGTTATTATCGATTAGTTCTCATTTTGATAAGTATATACCCTTGATATGTATAAAGCATTACAGGAGACAACTTGACTATATATATGTATATATATATGTACATATATGCGTGATCAGTATCAAAAGCAGTGTCAATATAAATCAGTATAGTCGAGTCCTTCTTTCGTTTTAGGGTCTAGTGAAGAGAATGAAGAGCTCTTACGGAAGTTTTTTGAGAGATCTGTAGATTCTGGCTGGAAAAGAAGCTGACCTGTTCTCAAGCTGTTGAAGAGATTCCTTCACGAAATAGAATCTATTTTGAAGCTTTGTTTAAATAGGTACAATATTATAACTTTTCTAGCAGAGCTTTTGTGTAGACGTTCTTAAAGTTTTAGTTAAACGATTTTCATTTTAAGATATTCACATGTGGCTTGTGGCAAATGCGAAGACACACGTGACTTACGTAGCGCACACGGCGTATACGCAATTAGGGCAAATATATGGAAGAAATCTAAGAGAGACGGCAGATGGGGCAAGGGAGCTAGACAAAATCTAGCGAATGCAGCTGGCAATTAAAATAGTTTTGCACAAATTGGGATTACAAGAAGAGAAAGATATAGTGCGGGGCGGACAGCTGCAGATGCAGTGAAAATGCATGAATGAAAACAAGCACAAATGAAATTGAATATGTGAATTTGCATATTTATTGCATTAAAATACATTTGCTAATGGGAATATCACACATAAATAACACAGAAGCAAGGCTAAAAACATAACCACAAACATATCAAATGCAATCGAAAATAACGAGATAAACAGAGAGCGACACAGAGAGAGAGAAAGAGAGAGAGAGAGGGAGAGATATGCTTGTGTGTGTAATCAACAACGAATGCATATTTAAAGCGCCTTTTGTCAGCAGTCCGAAAGCAAAAGTTGGGAATAGGCATAGAAATTAGGCGAGCCAGCGAGCCATTCGATTCGAGCCACTGAATAAATAATTTTTGGGATAATTAACCCACGACTGTCGAATAATTGACAAATCAATGGCCAAATCAACTTGAATGGGCGAGAGCCTCATTCCCATTCGATGGGCATACATTAGCACAACAAAATGGTCGGAAACTAAATGCGTGGGTCGACTGAAGAGTAACCACGCAATGCTTTTTCTTATTATCGATACTTTTATCGATTTGATGGAATGTACTTTCAAATTATATGCAGAGTCGAAGTTCTCATTGAATTCACTTTTATCGATTCTTTGATCGATTCAAGGCATTTTCTTTGCGGCTTAGCTATATATCACTAAAAGTATCGATACATTTGGTTATCGATTTATGCTTCTCGTTTTGTAATGTGACAAATTGTTGGCGATAGAATTATTGATGAATGACTAAATTATTGAGTAAATGCATGCAATACTGGTATCGATAGCTTCTAGATATGTGCAATGCCACGCCCGATAAGCTTAAACTATCGATTTACCTAGCATCAGAAATGTAAATGTTCCTTGAAGTCTTTATCGTCTAACAACATTGCGATTACTGAGAACTTGTTATTGCAGACATTGCTAATTGATGCGATAGATCTATATTATCTAAGTACCTAGCTTTACTCTCAAGTATAACTATCCATTGTTGTGATATCTTTTGATTGAACTTTCGATCGAATGGAACTTTTTATCGATACAGCTATCAATAAATTCGATTAATGCATCGCTTGTGTCTATAGATTTTGGTTCAATTTGTTGTGCTTGCAGCCTGAAGCGTAAAGCTGAACAATTAGAGCCTGGTCACATCCAGAACTATTCCAACTCAATTAAATATTGAAGAATGTTAATTGAGGCAACAATGTGCTTTGTCTACCCTCGCATAATTAATATGCACATTATTTAGTTGAGTTTTTTTTTAAGAGTTTCTAGCATACGCTTGCGGCGTGTCGGGATCCCAGTTTCGACATGTTGAAAGGGACACAGCGACAGGGAGTGCGATTTGGGCGATTGGCGGGGCAGGGGGCTGGTTGGTTGAGCGTTGGGGGTTGGGGGTTGGGGGTTGGGGCTTGGTCATGCGGTTGAGGCTTTGAAATAAGTTTTTGGGTTTTGCTCTCTGTGCTGTGAAGCATTTGACCAACTTCCGTTGGCCTCCGTTTTCTGCAATGCCCCAAAATGAGGAAATTGCTAAAGCCAGGACAGACACACACACACACACAGAAAAGGAGAGAGTGGGGCAGAGAGACACAGAGAGAGAGAGAGAGAGAGAGAGAGCGAGAGAGAGAGAGACACTCATATGCCCGGCGCCAATTTGAGCAACAACAACAGCTTTGCAGCACGCGTCTTCTGCTTGGCTCTGAGATGCTCTAGAAAAAAAATGAGGGCAAACTTCGAAAACGAACTTGGAGGAAGTTTGATTGAGACAAGCCACGAAATTTATTTAAAAAAATAAAATAGAATAAAATAAAAACTAGTGAAGCTCTTCAAGTTGTTTAAATGCAGCTGAAAGCAATCAAATGTTTTCAACTCAATAAAATTGACATAAATCTTGCATTGATTTCAGAGAGAGAATCGCAGTCAGGCCTGGGCAAATATTCACTTAAGCTATTATCCGTATATTAAAAAGTTTCAGCTGGCAGATAAATAATTAGTTTTGCTTAAGTAAATACATGAAACAAGGTCGCAAATTGCATTTCAACCGAACTGACTTTCGTTTTCAGTTAGAAAACTGAGAGAAAATTGACGAAGCAAGGCTCGAACCGAAACTTGGGTTAATCGATGCAAAAGTCGGCTAGCCGCACCTGAAGACGGGGACATTCTTATGATCATTATCATCAACATCAATAAGAAAAACTGTAGGGAACTGTATTGAACGAACCTCAACTTGGGTTCACAGACGTGTCTGATGCTCTATCCGGATCTTGAGACAGAACATTGAATCACTTTCTAAGGCAATTAAAGAATTGAGGCAAGTTTGAAGAAACAAAGCACGATCCACAAGCTGGGTTCATAGACGTGGGAAAAGCAGAAAAACCATTTGCTCATTTACTTAGAAAACTGCAAGACATGAGAAGCCTGCTCTTCTTGACTCACCTTAAGCCCGGACATTTATTTGGGCCATGAGCCAAGCTATCGAATACGTTTCATGATATTTTGTTGACCGGCTTTAAGAGTACAACACATGGAATTTCATATTTCGATACATTTTGCTCCCTTGCTCAAGCACTGAAAGCTTCGAAAAGATCGGACTTTACTGTCCGAATTTATTCAAGAACAACTTTTCCAAGGATTGAAGAGGATTTGCTTGATTAATTGATGGTTTTTGTTTTCGTTTTCTAATACCATATTTAAGACATGGCAAATCGCTCTTAAAACAAAAAATCTAACCACATTTTGAGTACTTTAACTCAGATTGGATGCGGACTAACATAGTAAGTATCGCAATTTCAGTCACATTCTAGGAAAAACTTGTTTAATGGGCCGCAGCTAATATACCTACTTTGGCGCCAGACAAAAACTGAGCGGTATTCAAAAAAAAGTTAGTTCGTAAAAGAGTTTTTTTCTCTGATATTTGCTTTTTTTTCTGCTTGTAGTTTTTTTTTTTGTAGTTTTGCTTTGCTTGGCTCGCCGCACAAAACTCGCACACAATTTTCAACTAATTGTCCTGGCTTAATATGCCCGACTGTGTGTGTGTGTGTGTGTGGGTCAAAGAGAGATTGAAATTCATAAAAGTGCAAAGGTTACAAAGTTGCTATTGCCAGTTTGTTGGTGCTGCTGCCAGTTGTTGTTGTTGTTGTTGTTGTTTTGCGAGTCTCGCACGCAACTTTATATACCCTGAACGCTTTGAAAATGGCAAATGGGGTATAACTCATTCTGAAAGTGCATGTAACAGGCAGGAGAAAGGCATCTTCGAGCTCATTAAGTTGGCTTAATTAAGCCCAAATACGCTCATCTCAGAGACTTTGAGAGCGGGAGATTGGGGAAAGTCATTTGGAATGATCGATATCTTGCTTGGTTTCTATGCAATCGATAAATATCGATAACGAAGTATTCGTGCTTCAGGTACATCCCTTGACATATTGATCACTTTCTTGTGCGATGAAAATCTCAGAATATCGAACAATAAACACCAAAATTATTCAAAATGGAATTGCCCATGAGCTAAGGGAAGAGGATGCAATGGAAGAGGAGGCCAGGAGCCAGTGCTCAGCTTGCGGCTTGCGTGTCTGTGTATACTTTGCATGTGTGCAGAAGAAAGCCAGAATGTTCGCAATGAGTGTATCTCCAGGTCGAGCATACCCGATTGAAGTACTCTTCGGGTTATTGCTTTTGTTGTTGCTGTCGCTTTTGTGCGGCTTGCCACGTGGTCGCTGCTGGGTGGGCACAGATAATTGGCACACACACACACACACACACACTTAGACACACACACACACAAGTAGACACACACTCGCACACCTTTGTGCTGGCCACGCCTCACTGCGCCCAAATAGCAAGGCAAATAAAAAGAGATATAAGAACAACAGGAACAAAAATATACCAAAACATGTTTTTGTTGCTGCGCCGTCGTAGTTTGTCACCTTGTTGTTCTTGTTGCTGTTGTTGTTGTTGTTGCCAAGTTTTACAATTAATTTACGACAATTTAAATTTAAGTGCATATTTTATAACGCTAACAACAGCAACAAAAGCAGCAGCAACAACAACAAACCGTCAGCAATTACAGCTGCGGCCCCAAAAAGTATGCAGCAATTTTTTTTAAACGCCAACCCTCCATGTTTTGCATTCCTACGGCAAATTGCATGCAGTTGTAGCTGTGTGTGTGTGTGTGTGTGTGTGTGTGTGTTTAGTTTTGTGTACTTCTAATTTCACATAGTTGCTGCTGCTGCTGCTGCTGTTGTTGCTGCTGCTGTTGTTGCTGCTGCTGTTGTTGTTGCTGTTGCTGTTGCTGCTGCTGTTGCTGTTGCCTTTGCTGTTGCTGTTGCTGCTGCTATTATTTTGTGTGTTATTTTTGGCTTGCTTAATGCCATTAAAACTTTTTGTCTAACAGACCGAGAACCGGCAACAACGACAACAACGACAACAACAACAACAAACTGGGGAGGGAGAGGGGCTGACTCGCTGTGTTGCACGCTGTGGCATAGCCAGGGGATGAGCCATGTTGCATGAGCGGCGGCACAAAAAGCTGCTAACAATGTTGCTTGTTATTAACATTTATAGTTTCGTGTCGGAATCGACTAGACTCGACTCCAGTTGTGTCTGCCTGTCTGTGTGTATCTGTGTGTGAGTGGGTGTGTTCAAAAATTTGTTAGCTGTCTGCCTGGCTGCAGCGGGAGCTTTAACTGTGGCTGCGCCTGCGGCTGCCACACGCCTGAACGTGACATTCAAAGTTCGATTTGCGTTGTGTTGCACGTTGCATAAGTTGAGCGCGGTGGTAAAGCGTTTTGCTTGCAACTTTTGTGGCACGCAGCGGCCAGCTATCAGCCGCGCCCCCTCTCAAGCGACAAGGCATTGCGCGAGCAACATTTAATTAAGCTAAGTGCATGCCCCAAAAAATCAATGAGCCCCAAACAATAGCCGCAACTAAATAGCCCTCGCTGCTTAATGGTCCCGCCCCAACCGCCTTGTGCAACAATGTGCCCCATTCAAGCTGGCCAACGTGCGGGCCGGACAACGTGCCGCACGGGGCAACCAGTTGAAGCTGCAGCAACACCTGCAAAGCCACAAAGCCACAACATTATATGCCCCTCGCTCGCAGCAGACTATTGGAAACTGTTTGTTCAACCATGGAAATATAACTAATAAAGTCCTTTTGCCTTTGCTATTATGCTTATAAACGTGCGCATACTTCTGGTACAGTGTTCACTCGGAAATGCGAACAAGCTGAGTTGTGAATTCGATTGTACTTAACATTTGCGAGTTTATTGAAACGTTTTGAATCGAACTCTTACCTACTGCTAGAGGTAGATATATTGCTGATCAGTATCTGATCGGTTAAGTCAGCATAGGCAGGTCCGTCTGTCGCTTTTGAGTCTTTAAAGCTTTCCAAACCCATAAGGTGTATCTCTTTGTGCATATGTCAAAATCAGCCGGATCGGGGTACTATATCATACAGCTCTATAGAAAGAACCGCTCGAAAATAGGTTGTTGTACAAAAAAATGTGTTATTTAGTCTTTACTAAACTAGGCATTTACGACTTCTACCTTAAGATGTAATCTTTCCAATATCGAACTGCCATATCATATAGCTCTGTGGGAATAATCGCTTATAAGAGTTCTGAAAGCTTTCCTGGCTTGGGAAAGGATTACGCTAAAGATGTTAATCGATTGCTTTTAAACGTTATCGATTATCGGAAACAAATTCGTACTAAGCGGACACTAGGAGGAGCTACGTCCAAGTCTTCAGCTTTTATAGGTTCTGAGCTCGATGCGTTCATACGTACGGGCAGGCGAAAGGGCTTTCAAACGGACATGGCTAGGAGCTGCTTCATTCTGCCTGTTACATAAATTTGCACAAAACCAATAAGCCCCTTTTAACCCATTACAAATAGATACAGGGTATACATATGTTCAACCTATTCACGATGTCTGAGGGCAACTTGTGAATCTCATTAAAAGTGACCTCAAGGAAACAACTCTTTGCCAAGTTGAATCCATAATAGTGCATGCACTGTACTTTACTCCCAGCTAATGGTAGCTAACACTTTAAGGGACATTAAATTTCGCTTTAGATATGCCCGGGAGAGAAAGTGACATGACGCATTCGATTCGTGAGAGAAAGTGAGAGAAAGTCTCGCGATCTGGGCGGACACTTGTAAATCCGTTTCCTGTCGATATCGCAATGCAGTCAACTTGATTGATGTTGTTTGGCAAGCGAAATGAGAATATCTTTAGCAAAATAATCTGCTTTTCACAGTGAAAAAGAAACTACACGGCAAAGCTGCAGGCGCTCACATGTTGTTGAATCACAGTTTACAGATTCAAATGAATTAATTCATTTAAACAATTAAAAAAATGTGTAAAAAAGTTGTTTTAAATTCAATAAATATATTGAGTGCATACGAAAATGCAATTAATTCAATTAAAATGAAAATAAATAAGAAAAAGCCAATAAATATTTGACGGTTTTCCCCTTCACCTGTCTCTCGGTGCGATGCTCGGACAGCAAAGCCAAGCGGAATTTTGCCCACATTCAAGGCAACCTTCAAGTTGTTTTCTATTGCAACTAGCTCCATCTGATAGTTTGTCTAACTAAATAGACTCAAATACATATACAAATATGGATACTCAATCTTAGTTAATCAGAAATCGATTTCCCCCAAAGACCTGTCTCCCGGTCCGACGCTCGGACAGCAAAGCCAAGCGGAATCTTGCCCATTGCAATTACCTCCATCTGATAGTTGGTCTAACTAAATAGACTCAAACACATATATAGACATAGCTATTCAATCTTAGTTAATCAGTTCTCTTAAGTTCTAAATCAAAGAGCAGCAAATCGAAGGAGCACAAGAGCAGGTCCTCAGCTAAGCTCCTGAATTGCTTGGCTTCACCATGCGCCTACCCCTCGGCATAGCTGAAGGAAATCCCAGGTAAAAAGTCTCGAAAAGAAGGTAAGAATCTCTAATGCAAATGCGATTTCAGGTGATTTCGACAGCTTCCAGTAGAGGGTGACATGAGAAATACGTTTCGCGATCGCGCCGGAGACTTTGTCCCCGTTTTCGTGAACGCCTCGTAATGCATTTAGCTTCTTTCTGGCCAGTTTGAAAAAATGGCCGAAACGGGAAAAAATAGAGTTCTGGCAAAAACTATTTTTTAGCAAAATATGCATATATGTTAGCCTTGGCATAATTAAATGAATATGCAGCAGAGCTGCAAGCTCGATGGCTCGTATTAAATTAACTTTTCAGTTTCTGTTTTTTTCTTCATATTTTCACATTTTTCGAAAAGCAAACGAATTTCAATTTATTCAATTTACAATTTCAAATGAATTTATACATTTCAGTTCAGCTTGTAAAATGAAACTTTTTTGATTTTCTTTTTTCAATTATTAAACAAATATTCTGTTTGTTGCGAAAGGGAATAAAACTAGAAAACGAACGTTTAAGGCACAACGAAGAGTTAATGCCCTTTTAAACATTTCCCCTTTGCTGCGTTCAATGTGAATCTCTTTGAAAAGAGAATCTTTTGCCATACAAGAACTAATTTTTCGATCGATTCTTCCCAAAGAGCTATACAATATGGTAGTTGTGATCTTAAGAAGAATCGATATATGTGAGTAATGAATCCATAACATGTTCCAAAACAGTTTTCATAGAAGGAACTACTTTTTGACCGATGTTACAGGTAGCTCTTTTGTCAAAGGACAGCTAGAGAGAGAGAGAAGCTTAGAATAGAGGAGAAGAAGTATAGCTAGTTTAGATAAGCTCATGATGTTTCCTAGCTATAAGCATTGGTCGACAGGCTGATTTGTGATGTCAACCCTGACATATAAGTATGTATATGTGACAATAAGATATTGCATGTATCTAGGGATCATAGTGAAACTTGAGACATGTCAATTTTGGCCACGATATCTTGATAAACAAAAGAGTTTTCCATGCAAGAACCTAGAAAAGTAGTTACTTTTTCAACGATCGTTCCGATGACAGCTATATGATAGAGTTCCCCGATCTGATTGGTTCTTTCTGACAGAAAGATAAAGCTAAGCAAAGGCTCGAGATAGTCTTTAAACTGAGAACAAGTTCCTTAAGGAGCACGGAGGAGGACATGGCTATATCCACTCGGCTGTTGCTGCTCAATTGTATGCTTTATGGGATGAGAGATGTCTCCTTCTGTGCGTTACACAGTTCATGACAAGCTTATAATACCCACGATAAGAGTATGCAAATGTAAGTATTATGTGAATGCGGGGACATATGTGTGTGTGTGTGTGTGTGTGCGTGTGTGTGAACTGCAGTTTTTAGGGTTTTATCGAAACCAGCTGCAATCCCTTAACTAATTTAATTAGTATAGCATGATTAATGTAAACAATTTCAGAAGAATATCAGATATCAAAGTTGTTTGGGATCTTTGCAGCTGGAAATCTGTGTGGAGAGCGTCGGGCTTGAGTTCTGTTCGGCTGGTGTTGGGGCTTTTGTTGTTGTTGCATCTGCGCCGCAGGCGGCACTGAGTAACTTTTTATGGCCAACAAGCACACACACACCAACACACACACACCCACCCACACACACACACACACACACACACACGTACACGTACACACACACACACACACACACACACACACACACACACACACACGCTGGTATGCTGGTATGTTTTATGTTAATTTTTATTGCTCGCTGCTTGCTGATTTTTATTAGGCTTCTGTTGCATGTTGTTGTTGTTGTTGTTGTTGTTGCTGTTGTTGTTGTTGTTGTTGTTGCTGTTGTTGTTGCCATTTGAATTAATTTAATTTGTTTTTGGCCTTATTTGTGGTAATTTTTTTTGGTTCCTTTGTTATTTTCTGTTGGCTGTTTATTTATTTTTGCTTAATTAGACGCGGCGCTTGTTGTTGTTGTTGTTGAATTTCGCATTTCCAACAGCAAAATTTTCCAATTTCACACACGCGCACACACTCTCACACAACACACACACACACACAGCACACACTCTCACACAGCACCCTCACACAACACACACACCCAGCACACACACAACACACACACTTGCAGACACAATCATAGACAATCCGCCTAAATACACGCAAAGCTTTTCATTGTCCTTTCCCTTTTTTGTTGTTGCCCCAACTAAAGCCAGCCGCAGCGAAGCGCACAGCTAAATGGAATCCTCTTTTGGTTCCTTTTTTGGAAACTCGTTTCAAGTTGGGTTTTGCCACAGCCAACAGCCAACAGTCTGCCACTTGCTGGCCAAAAGCAGAGCCGTAGTCGGCGGAGATTCCAATTGGCGACTGCTTTTTTGTAGAAGGCCGCAAATGCGATTCGGAATTTGACAGCGAATACGCGAGTGCTTCAAAATCAATATTGTTGCCAGTGTGCTGCTGCTTCTTCTTCCGCTCTTCCGCTCTTCTGCTCGTTTCAGTTTTTTATTTTTTCGTATATTTGCAAACATTTTTGAAATTTAAATGAGCTTGCGACTGGTTGAATTTTTAGTTCCTCGCTGCCTCGCTTCCTCGCTGCCTCGCTTTGTTTATTAAACTCTATTTTCTCTGTCAACATAACCAAATTTGCAATTTCACGAAGCGCAGCTTTAAACACTGGCCGTGTTTTCACTTTAAGCGCTTTGCAGCACTTTTTCAACCAGTTCCAGTTCTTCAAAGTGATTCAGATTCAAGCATCAATTGAATCTAAATATATAGAAGCGTCTTTTCTGACTTCTCAAATATTCAAGTCTAGAAATCTGTCAATTGTCGAGAAGCTCCGTTTAAGGTCGAACTTGTGTCGAGTATTCAATTGAATGTTTAAGTGGATTATCGTGCTTTGCGAACGTGTCTATTATGAGCTTAGCTTAGTTTAGGCGTTGGGCTGGCAAGCACGCAGTCGCCGGTTCAAACCCAGCAGCAAATGAGCCGAGCAATGCCGGGTATCTTGCTCAGCTTATAAAAGTTTAAGTGCAATGTTAATAGGTGCAAGGTCGAACCATGTGTGTTGGCTAATGATGAGCTAGAAGCTGAACCACAAGCTAAACCACAAGCTGAACCACAAGCTGAACCACAAGCTGAACCACCAGCTGAACCACAAGCTGAACCACAAGCTTGAACACAAGCTGAACAACAAGCTGAACAACAAGCCGAACCATAAGCAGAACCACAAGCTTGAACACAAGCTGAACCACAAGCTGAACCACAAGCTGAACCGATTCAGTTCGCAAATAACAGAATTTGTTGAACAACTTTGACAAAAATGTAATGTTGCCTCACAATTTGAGAAAGCAAAAAATTCAATTCCTTCGATTCAATTTCAAATTCAAATTGCCAAGTCTTAAAATTGAAATTCCTGCGAACCGCTTTTTGAACTAGTGCAAATAAAAGAAAAGCCAATTGAGCTGAAAAGATGGGCGTATAACAAGGCCCAAGCCATTATGGCTAACGAAACCTGATGCTAAATGGCTTTGCCCCGGCGGCGGGGGCGCGGTCGGGCTGCGGCATGTGGCATGTGAGACATGCCAGTTGCCTGCCCCCGCAGCGTGCCACATTTGAATGCCTGCATAATTAAAAGCGATGCCTCGACTTCAATTGATTGGCCCGCGGCTAGTGCAGCTGCTATGCTTACTTGCTTGCGGTGGCTTGTGCAGGGGCTGATGGCGATGGAATGGAGCGTGGAGCGGGGAGCGGGGAGCGGGTAGGTGGTAGGGGGGTAGAGGCGGGCACGGTAAGCTGAAAGCTCAGCTGCGACGGGCGATTGCAACGTCAAATGGCATCGCAGCGAAACCAAATCGAATTTCTATTTAAGCAATAATAAAATGTCTCGAGAAAACGCTCGGCTGTCTCGGGCGCTGCCACGCCCCCCGCCCCAAATAATGCACACGTACATATATATATATATAGATATAAAAAATACATGTATATATCTATCTAGAACTTGTTGCGATATTTTAGTGCAGAACGAGTTTTGGCTTTGGCAATTTTTTATTGCTTTTTCTTTTATTTGGTTTTTCGGGTTCGCAGGGATTTGAATAGGTTTTGCCCCAAGAGGCGCCACGGCACGCCACGCCACGCCCCTCGCCGCCCGCAGCTCTGCTGCGTTTGGTGGTTTCCTTTGAAGTCAGGTGCCTGAAAGAAACGAATTGGTGGGGCCATGCTCCTGCTGTGCGAGAATAATGCGAACAAGTGGATGAAAATGTTTGACACGGATAAAGCAAAGTGCATGCTGAGTTATCCCTTGCCGGCTGCTGTCTGTGTGTGCGTGTGTGTGTGTGTGTGTTAGTGTGTGTGTGTGTGTGTGTGTGTGTGTGTGTGTGTTGATGTGTCGCTGTGTATGCCGTGCTGTGGCCTGTCTTGTCGCTGCTTCCGTTTCCGCAGCTGCTTGGCCTTTGGGCGCAAAATTGCAAAATAATTTAAAATGACGTCATCGTTGCATGCAGCATGCAGCATGCGGCATGCATGTGGCATGACAGCCCAAAAATGGCTTCAGCCACAGCATCAATTCCTGCTACGAGCGCCTGCATAAATGCTATGCTTATATAACAATAAAGAGGGCAACCCTGCAACCGGCACCCGGAGGACGGCGCCCAGCGCCCGGCAGCACGGGGCCCACGGTGCGTATGCTTGACCTTCAAATTGGCGCGTCGATCAATAAGTTCTTGTACTGCCTTCTTCTTCATTACACTTTATTTCTATTCTTTTTTTGTTTAAGTTTTTCATTTTGTTATTTCGACTGCTTGTTGAGTCGTAAAAAGAATTACGCAAAGGCCAAGTGTAAAAATTGAGCGCAAAAATAACAAGAGAAATGCAAAAAAAAAAGTCAAATAAAAATAAACTGGCAAGGGAAGCGAGAGGCGGGCCACAGCCAAGGTGTGCGTGTGTGTGTGTGTTGTGCTTGTTTCAAATTAAAATCACGCAGCGCACGTGAAGCCTATGCACACACACACGCACACACACACACATAGACTCTATGGGTCACGGCATATTAAAAAAAAAAAAAAAGAGAAAACCCAAAAAAAAAACTCGCCGCAGTGCGTAACTTTTGGCCATGCCTTAAGCTGCTGCCTCTATACATCAAACACACACGCACACACACACACACACACACACACACACACACACACACACACACACACGCACACTAACCCCTCGCTTCACACAGCCTCTGCCCTGCCCTGCCCTGCGCGGCCCTGTTTCCTGCTATGCTGCCAAAAAAATATGTGCCACAAAAAGGTTTTGGCCAGCAAATAATTTGTAGCGCCCAGTCAGCAGTTGAAATGGAGAATAGAACAGACAAATGCAAAGTTAATGGCCAGGCAGAGAATAACAGAGCGAGAGAGCGAGAGCGAGAGAGAGAGAGAGATGGAGTGAGAGAGTGTGAGGGGGGGAAGTGCTATATATGCATAGAGAGCAGTAGGCTTTGGTGTGCTAGTTGTGCAAAGACAAGACTTGCAGCCTAGTCAAATTCTATCAGGCAAGAGATATGTCAGCAGAGAGCTTAACAGCAAGTCGACGAGAGGTCAAGTGCCGAATGCACGACCAGTAGATACCCTGCAATAAGTGACTGGGAACTTTAACTTATAAACAACACTATCAATACGCAGACAAGAGACTTATATACTCACACACACACAAGCACATATGCACAACTGAATGTGTAGAGTTGCCAGCCTCGTTTAATGCTCTGCAGCAGGGTTGAAACACTCGTATGTTGTGTGGCAAGTGTTTAAGAATGCCAACTGGTTAGTACGAATATATTCAGACTCATGTATTTCAGCATTTTTACTTGCATACATCCATACAAATGAATGTCTGGGGTTGACACCTTGCACCTTGCACACCTTAAGGTTTCAAGCATGAAGCATGATTCACAATTTTAAGCTATATTAATCCTAGACGCATTTGTGGTGCAAACACTATTGCACATGTAGAGTTACCAGAGTTCATGAATACTGACTCTCGCATAGGGTTGTCACTTTTAATAAATCCTATAAACGCTCGTATGTCAATAATTTTGCATGTGCAGAGTTGTCACAGTTGCAAAAGAACGACTATCGAATGGGAAAGAAAACTTATTAAATTATTTGGAGCAAGGCTTAACTCTATAAATCCATATAAAAATGTGCATGTTTACTTGTTTAAACATAATTGAATGTATAGAGTTGCCACAGTTTGCAATATAACGACTTTCAAATAGGGCTGCCACCTTAAAAAGAGAAAGTGTGGCTAAAATTATATTCGAAAGTATTGTAAAGCGCTTTGGGGCTATAAAAAAGCTAACGAATACCGTAAACTAGGCTCTTCAGTGTTGTAAAACTGTTCAAAGCACTTTTAAGGTGCGTTTGCTTCTGTATGCATATGCAATCGCAAGCAAAGATTGTAGTTGCAGTTGAGTAGAGTTGCCGCAGCTCAAACAGAGTAGTTATGTAAGAAATACTTTCAGCAAGGCAAACATTCACATGGGTAATTAAATCTACACACGTCTCCATAAATGCTAAGAGCCCAATAAAGAAATACGCGATGTGCCTCAGCTGTAAATATGTAGATCGAGTTACGCTTAAAGCGAACGACTCCGAGGCAATGTCAACAAAAGTGGGCAAAGACGAGAGAACATGAGAAATATTGAGAAATTACTTAGCCCGAATCGCCAAAGGGTCTTGTTCGCGGCTAAGGCAAACAATTGGCGGATTGGCGGCAATCTGGAAGTATTGTGTAATTCCATAGAATATATATATATACATATTAATTGAAATTCTCTACGTTCTTATGAGGTGCATTAAGTGTGCTCCGAGAAGCCTTTCATTGTTGCAGGGTATACATATTCATGTATTCAAAATCAAACAAAACTCTGGCGAATGCGTTTATTTAAATTTGAAAATATTGCGCACAATAAAACCTACAAAGAAAAAAAGAGTGTTGGAAACAACACGGAAAATCAATTTCGAATTTAAAGTAGCTACAAAAAAAGGCAAACAACAAAAATGGGCAGCAAAAAAATCAAATTCTTAATGGAGCTGCCGTAGCGCAAATATTTTCGAGTGGCTTTGCGCCTACTTTCGATGGGGCATTCATTAGCTGCGCCACGCACCACCCACCCCGCCCCCTATACAGCCCCCCTCCCTTACACCTGCCCCACAGTAGAACAAGAAAAAAAATATATAGGCGAAAATGTGCGTGCGAATCGTTCGCAGTTCTTCAACTGCCTGCGCCTCAACAGACCGCGAATTGTTATGGGTTTTTTTCTTTCGTTGCTTGTTGTTGTTCTGCTTGTTGTTCTGGTTGTTGTGGTTGTTGTTGTTGTTGCTCTGGTTGTTGTTGTTGTGGTTGTTGTATGCTTGCATGTTGAAAGTTCAATCAAAGTTAAGGAGCATTGCTTAAGCCAAGGCTAAGCAAATGGCGCCGTCACGCCAGCTTTTAGCTTCTTCTTCTGCTTACGAAGTGTTAAATAATTTTGAAAAATTCAAGCGCCACCTGGCGTTCAGAGCTGTTGGCATTAACTTAACTTCGATTTGACTAAAGCTACACTTTACACAGCAATCAAATGTGAAACGTTCAAATGTTCAAATCTTGTCCCAAGGCTTTCCTTGGGCAACGTTCTAGTTAATTATATTATTTTCAGTTTGAGTTCTCTTTCCCATAAGCTCAAAGAAAGCTATAAAATTGAAGATACTTGATATATAAATACTATCCTTGAAGCTATGTGTCAAAGATGTTGTCTCTGGCGCTTAAAACCTACGCAATTTGCTCAAAAACGAAAACGATTTCGAGATCGATTTCTATCGATTACTTGGAAACGGGGCAAGTTATGACAAAGTCGTAGTGCACGGGCATTAGGAGGACATTTGTACCTACGGAGAGACGGAAACACGGGTAGATAGAGGAACATGGCCAGATCGACTCGGCTTTTGATGCTGATCAAGAATATATATATACTTTATGGGCTCGGCGATGCTTTCCTCCTTCTGCCTGTTACACACACTTGCACATATACAATATACCCTTTGCGATGGGTGCAGAGTATTAAGATTGTCAGAAGCATAACTCATTTAAGAACTGGCCTAAAGGCTTATGTTTGCGACAGCAAGCTTTTCTTTTTAAACTTTTTTCCGATATTTAAGCGAAAAACTTAAATAAAAGCTCAATTGCAATTAAATAGTTTGAGATGCAGTCGAATAAATGACACAAATGCAAAAACTAAAACATGTTTTTGTTTCTGTCTTTTCTTTCAATGAATGCCAGCAGGCGTTTTTGCATGCACAAGAATTTGATTTCGATTATTTTGTGTCTCCGGGCGCCTTAATAACTCGTAAATTCTTTTTACTTGCTCTGCTTGGCAAAATGATACCCATTCGAGTGTGGCGCCACCTGGCGGCGGCCCTTGTTTTCCGCTCAGATTGTGACTTTTGATATTTACAATTTGTGCTCGCATTTGTTTCATTTGCTTCATTTACTTTATTCGCTTTGCTCGTTTGGTCAAATATGAAATTTGGGTCAACTTGTCGTATGCGCAACATTTGCATTTCAATATTCACATTTGATTTCTTGCATTGCCTTCTGTTTTGAGAATATACTATTATTTTTGTAATTAAATGAAATACATAGATCTCCCCATAGATATATTGTCTGCGATTGTGACATTGCCCAAAAGATCATTGTATTTCATCTCCGCATCTCTCGCATCTCCGATTGATGCTCACTTTCTGTCCAAAGGGGGGCCAAAGTCTGTGCTTCGATCGGCCAGCTAGTCGGTTAGTTGGTTAGTCGGTCAGGACAAGCTCGTTTTCATTGTACGTAGACTTCGACTTCAATGAAGTTGAAATGGCCCGAGGCTTATGTAACCCAAAAAAAAAAACCAAGAAAACAACAACAAATTAGAATTGTGCCGCCAGTTGGCCGGCAGCGACTACAACTTCGATGCCCGATGCCAATTCGTAGCAGCAATGGAAATTAACTTGGCTCAAATATTCATTAACTGCGCCCCCAGCAGCAGCAGCAGCAATAGCTGCAGAGGCAGCAGCAGCAGCAGCAGCTAACGGCGCCCCGGGGCGAGTTGCCAAGCTGCAAGTTGACTTGAGTGGCAAAAAGGCGTAAGTGTAGAGGGGGTAATGGGGTGTGGGGGTAGGGGGGAGGTACTGCTGTGTAGGCTAGGCAAATTATGCTGCACGTTGCACTTTGCACGTTGCACGTTGCCCGTTGCCCGTTGCCCGTTGCATTAATTAAGGTAAATAAACAAACGACTCAGAGTTGGGGCACCATCATGCTGGGGGTGTGTGGGGGTGGGGGGAGTATTGCAGTCACTGTAACTGAGACTGAAAACAGTGCCACAAATGTTGCAGCAAGTCTCAAGTCTTTTATTTGCTTGTTCAGCATGCAGCAGCGGCCGTGGCGGCCGAGCGGCAGCCAGGTGCAGTCGCCGCGTCCAGTTGCAATTTTCCGCACTTTTCGGCTGTGAGTTGCAGGCACAAAAGTTTTACGGCTCTGCCGTTGCCTCTGCCTGCTAGAGGCAGCGTCTGCCCGCTTTAAACACCTTTTTTCCACTCCTGGAGCTGAAGTTAACGTTGACACGCACAGCAACAAAAACCAAAAAAAAAAGCAACATTAGACGAAAAAAAAAACACAACACACGCGCGCGGGAAACGGAATGTTGCACGCATCTGCCGGGCCCTGAGGCGGCCAGTTGCACGAGGCACACAAAACGCCAAAAAAAAAAATAGGAAAAAAAAGGCGAATCTATATGTATGAAAATAAATAAACAAACAGCAGCAAAAGCCGCAGGTAAGCGGCTGACGAACTGCTTGAATGACTGACTGACTGGCTGACTGACTGACTGGCTGGCTGACTGATTGACCGACTGACACGAGCGACTGACGAACTGATTGACTGGCTGATTGACTGGCAAAGTGATCGACTGGCGACTAACTGATTGATGTGGCAACGTAAACGACGACAGCCGCCGCGCGCGCTACGTGAAACGCGGTACGTTGTGACGACGTGACTGCGACTGCGACGACTGAGCGCTGCAAATGGAGCCCAGTGCCCAGAGGCCCAGAGCCCCAGCGCTGAGCCGAGCCGAGCCGGGCAGCCGGGCAGCCGGAGCCGCAGCCGCAGCGCCGAGCCCAAATAACCGAACGGCGTCCCAAATCGTGCCACATGCCGAATGAACCAAAACGTGCCCGAGCCCGACTCCCGAGTCCAAGTCCGAGCTCAAGCACGTGCGACTGCTGCAGTGGCTCGGCAGCTCCTCGCCTGCTGCACTCTGCGTGTTGCGTGCCGGGCAGGTGCTGCCTGGCCTGGCAGCAGCAGGCAGCAGGCAGCAAGCAGCAGCAACAACAACAAGCTACTGCCAAAAGTAAAGGCAAATAGTTTTAGTGCCACTTGGCACGAACATGTAAAAGAACACCGACAAAAAAACACACACACACACAACAAAAATTATAAAAAAAAGTATATCAACAACAACAACAACAAGCAGAAGACTTGGGCGCAGAGCTTGGACTCGAACGCGGACTCGAACTGGGAGTCGGAGTCGGAGTCGAACGCGGCTCAAGCAAAGGCTGGGCAAAAAATAAGTAATAAAAATAAATAAAATAAATATATTTAAACGAAGCGCTGACTGAACATGCCTGAGCACAAGTAAAGTGGCCACAACTGGGCTAAGGGCTACGGACTAAGGGCTAAGGGCTAAGGGCTGGCTTTTGGCCTGGCCCATGCGATTGACCAAAAAGGGAACGTGGTCGCGACTCTCTAATGAAACGGGGGCTAACGGGCAAACAGGCGGCGACACGCCGACCGGTCAGCGCGCCCAGTGAAGCGTGTGTGCCACGAGCAACAACAAAGCACACACACACACACACACACACACACGCGCACACACACGCACACAGGTGTAGGCCAAAAGCCGAAAGTAGGTGAAAAGTGTAAATGAAAAAGAAACGGACGACAAAAGCGAAAATCGAATTGAAAAAGGCAAGGCTCATATGTGTGTGTGTGTGAGTGTGTGAGTGTGTGTTAAAAGCGTACACACACACTCGCACACACACGTGCATAGCTGCATCTATCTGTATTATTTATGTGTTGCTTTAAAATGCCGCCGAGCGCTGTGGCCATTTTTGTTTCCTCTTTTTGTATTTTTGGCTGGCCTTTGGCTCTGGCATATGATTAATATAATGCAACCGCAGCTCAGTGCCGCGCTTGCCTCTGCTTCTACTTCTCGCCCTCCTCCTGCTCTCCCTCTCTGCCCCTCTGCTTGTCGCCTTTGTGTGTGCATTGCTATGCTTTGTGTCACGTGTGCACTTGAACGCGCCAACTAAAAGCCACTGGCGCCGCAGAGGCCGCACACAAATGCCAATAGCGACAGCAACAACAACAACAGCAACAACAACAACAAACAAAAACAACAACAACAACAAAAGCAACAAGAGCAGCAACAACAACTGCAGCCACATGCAATTGCAGTGCGCCCACACGGCGTATGTGTAATGCAATTATTAATAGGGTAACGCACAAATGCATTCCCATTGCCTATTCCCCCCCTATCCCCTCCTCCATTCCACAGAGCATGTCTGTCTGCGCTTGTGTGTGAGCTTTAGCTGCTGCTCGAGCTTTCGCTCAAAGCTTTCACTTAAACACATTGGCAAGCTTTCGTCTGGCTTCCAGCTTGTCGCAGGACACAAACCACAGGCAGGCAAAGCTTTTAAGCTTCGCTTGTGCACACACGAAAAAGCTCTACGCAAAAAGCTCGATCGCTAACCGGCTTAGAATTGTTTGTTATGCTCGCATTTAATTATAAATCAAGGATTTTTATTTTTTATAAGATACATATATATCTCCGTAGATATATCAACTCAGCTGTCAGCCTATGTATATAGGTCATAGTCGTAAACGAACAATGAACAATGAAAGGTTATTCATTTTTTTTATAACTGTATATATATAAATATAGTATACATATAGTAGATTAATATAAAGATATATACTATAGTATATAGAGTATATATATAATAAAAACCTTCCACCCCGCATCTATCCTATCGCAACCTTCCCCACTCCAACCCGTATTAGAAACCATCAACAAAAAAGTGTTGCCTACTTTTTAGGGCACGTATGATAACAATATCTGATTCTTAATCTAGCTCAAAGATATATGCTTATACCAGACAAATGTTTCCAGATTTATGTGCCAAATTGATATAGAGGGAGTGGGAAACTTCGACCCGTGTCTATATAGGATAATAGCGGGTATTTCTAGGCCTTGCTCATCTTTTGAAAATGAGTTTTAAACCGATCGGACAAAAACACTTCACAAAAAACTTTCATTTAACCGTTTAATTCTTATTCAGAGCATTGAAAATTACTTTGTTGAAAATTGAACAACTCTTATAACTACGCCCAAGAATCATTGAATCGCATTTTCTACCGAAAAAGCTCGCGATTTTTCAAGACATGCGGTTGGAATTTTCCGAAACCCGCTGTTAAAGTTGCTTCCTCATCACATAAGGTAACTAGAGAGAAAATTTAAGCTACCTAGCTCTTACGGTTTGGGCTGTGCAATGATCACCAATCAGTCAGTCAGTCAATCAATCAGTCAGTCAATCAGTCAGTCAATCATAAAAGGACCTGAATGCCTTAGTTAATCACATTTCTAAGACCCAGTGGTAAAATATCGGGTCTATTGGCCGTCCTCTTAGCCACCAGTGGTGAGACATGGATCGATTGGTCACGCCCTTAGTCGCCGGTGATTAGACTCCGGAATGATTGACTACCCTTCTAGCCCCCAGAGCTAAGTTATCGTGGTAAGAGATCGAGTCAATCGATCGCTCTTCTTACCACCAGCAATAAGACATCGGGTCAATCCCCAATGACCCCCCAAGGTTATACATGGGTCCACTTGGCTTGGCCGCGCCCTTCAAGACGCCGGATTGATTGGCTTAGCTTATAATTCTCAAAGAGTTAAAGAGTCACAAAGGTAAAGAGTCACAAAGGGGCAAAGTCTGCCCCATTCATATATAGATAATAAATACCATAGTCAATTATTGAAAACTTGTAGATTTAACTGTCTGTTAGCATATTTGTTTAGTTACAATCAAAGGACTTACCTGAAGATTGCATTGCCAATATCGCATCGAGTTGTTTGCAATGGAAATAGAGAGAGCAGAAAGTCAAAGATTAGTCGGGTATTAAAGTATCAGGGCGGGGGGACAGCATACGGGCGGGACTACATGGAAACGCAATCGCGATTGCAATTGCAAACGCATTCGAGCGTTAAGCGAGAAGCCAACGAGAAGCAAAGTGCAATGCGCTGAAAAGCTGACTGAAAGAAGAAAAATATTGCAGAGATTGTGAATTGCGTATGGCGAATTGAGGCTTTGATTGAGAGCTGCAATTGCAGTTAGACACACAGCTATGTACAGATTCTTGCTGCGCACACACTCACACACAAATACTTACACACACACACACACATATTAAGCGAAGGGTGGGGCAGGGGTGGGGGGAGGGGGTCGGTTGTCGGCTGTTGCGGTGGCGACCAACCCATCGGCTTTTGATCAAAGTTTCCACTTACCCGCCAGCAACAAGTATCATCTGCATGTTGCACGGTTGTGTGTATACGTGTGTGTGGGTGTGTGTGTGCCTTGTATATCCTGGATGGCACTCACACACGCTCACACACGGCTGGCTTCTGGTCTGCTCCTGGCCACAGAGACTGCTGCTCTTGCTGCTGCTCTCGCGGCTGCTGCTGCTGCAACTGCAATGCCAATTGCTGCAACTGCAACATGACGGCCAGCCCCCTATATATTTGTTAGCCGCTTTTCTTGTGCTTTCTTTTCACTCTCTATTTTCCTTCTGTTTTTTTTTTTTTTTTTGATATGATTTATTGTCGCGTTGGTCGTGTTAGCTTTGTTTCACTGTGGCACACAACGCCATTTGCCGCACAGCATTTGCTTAGTTTATATTAACACTGCAATACACACACACACACACACACACACACCATGTCAGACAACAATAACAACAACAACAACAAGAAATATCATTTGGCAGTATTTCCTTCAGTTCTCAGTCGTAAATCCGAGTCAAATGTCTAATCAAAAGTTGGCAAGAATCAACAACAGCTTAAAGCGCTTAAAGCCAACTCGAATAAGGCCCCAAGAACAACAGCCTCAATTTGGGGCCATTTTTGCTCGTGGCTTTAATCTCAGATATTATTTATTACACTTTCATGTTAAATGATATATGATTATGTTTCAAATGCACTTGTCCAGTTATTTATGGCATCCATTTCGATTTCATCTGATAGCGAGTCAAGCCCATTGACGAGCGGGCGAGGTTAAGCTCGGCAAGCCGAAGATTTAATACCCTGCCAGACATTTGCCTTTTGCAGATATGTGAGAGTTGTCAAGAAGAACCTACTTTTCGACTGATCATATGAATGATATGGCAGCTATATAATATAGTTCGATTCTATCCGGACAATTGTGGCGTATATGCTGCCGGCAATCAAGACTCCGAGACTAGTTTGCGTAGAAACAGACAGACGGACAGATGGACAGACGGACAGACGAACCTGGCTCATCCACTCGACTATTGATTTGGATCAAGAATATATATACTTTATGGTGTCGGCGACGTCTCCTTCTATGCGTTACACATTTCATGACAAACTTATAGTACCCTTTGCAAGCCTATAAAAAGACATTAAAAATGCATAATATTCTTGGGCAAATGATTGACAGACAGAAGGAAGCATCCATTTTTTATGAGCATCAAGAGCCGAGTCGCTTTAGTCATGTTTACCTGTATGTCTGTCCGTCTTCGTTTAGATAGAGACTTGAAATTTAGTATACATCTTCTTGTATAAGAATCGCAGAACGAGATTTCCAGTTGCTTTTCGATGTTTACCTATTTCTAAGTAACAATTATTTGTTGGTTCTCGCATAGTTAATACAACTTGAGAATATTTACATTTGGGATGTCTGCCCTTAGGCTCCATCTGCCCTTAGGCTCCATCGAAACTCGTTCTGAGCTTGGACTAGGAGGACCTACAGCTAAAGTTACAAGAGTCTAGCTCTGACAGGTTCTAAGATCCTTGTTCTAAGATACAAACGGGCAGACGGACAGATGGACGGACGGACGGTCAGACTGACGGACATGGCTAGATCGACTCGGCTGTTGATGCTGACCAAGAATATATGTTCTTTATGTGGTCGGAGATGCTTCCTTCTGCCTGTTACATACATTCGCACAAAGCAATATACCCTTTTGACCCATTTTCAATGGGTGATTCTTATCAGCATCAAATGCTGTCAAAAAGTTGACTAAAATTGCAGTTGGGTAAAATTGAGGACAGTTTCCTGCTATCAGCTGCGGCGGCGGTGGACAGCTCACCTCTTTGGCCGCATACTTTTCGGACGAGCTGTGATTTGAAGGCGAAATTTGCAAAGGAATCTACAACTTTTGACTTTTATGGACATTTTTTCGAATATCAGCAAACATTGCGAACAGTCAAAACAAAAATCATTCTTAAGAGGTATTTTACACATACATATACACTGCAGATATATCATATATGTATGTATTGTATATGTATGTGTGTATATAGCTAATTGTGATTTTAATAGTTTATCAGCTGCGCCACATTTCGTTGGGCTTGTTTACATGTTGCAGAAGCCAAAGTTTTGTTTTGTGCACAACTTTTTGCAAAACTTTTGCCCAGAGACTTATTTCACGTTTAGCTGCTGTCCGCACACACACACACACACTCACACGCACGCACACACGGACACAGCACACTTAACAGTGCCGCACAAAAGTTAGTTAACAGTCGCAATTAAACTTTTTGACCACTGGCAGCTACAGTTCTTTGCTGACAACTGTCATGTTGTTTGTGCGCGTACTTTTGGCAGGCACTATGCGTGCGGCTTGCATGTTGTTGTTGTGGTTGTTGTTGCGGCTTGTTGTCTGGTTAATTTCTGTTGTTGTTGCTTGTTTCTGGCCACATGTTGCCGTTGTTGCCGCTGCCGTTCATATAATTTTAGCTCTCACTTTGTCATTGCCTACTTTTAAGCGTGGCGCTTAACGTACCGAGCGATTAAATGCCTCAGCTGTTATTATTAGCTCTATTACGTATATCATTTTTTCAATATTTTTTTTAATTTTTAATATTTAATTTAATTTTTTTGGTTTTTCGGCTTAAATTTGGAGCTCATTTGTTTGGTTTTGTTGGTGTCTGTTTTGCCCATTACATTTCATTCCATTCCATTGCGTTCCACAAGGTCGATGGCATGCACATATGCGTCTCGCTCGCACACGCGCGCACAGCTGTTTTGGCACATCTGTCGCTCTCTGCTGCTGCTGCGAGCAGCTGTTAACTGAACTCTTGATTGCTTGTGGGAGCGGGGGCGCGTATACACGCGTATATGTGTGCGTGTGTGTGCGGCGGCTTTTATTTTTAACTGCAATTCGAGCTGCGCTCAGCTTGGCGCCACGCGGCCAACTGACGGCGACGGCGACGTCAGCGGCAAAGAACAGCAGCTCACAAATAAATATTTGTTGTTGTTGTTGTTGTTGCTGCTGCTTTGTTTTAATTAATTAAATAAGCACATTTTGGTTTGGGGGTCGCGCATATAATTACAAAACCAAATATTAAGTAGACACCAACAGGCGCCAGCTAATCCCCAGAGGCTGCACCACACACACACGCACACACAAACACATACATACATACATATATTCTTATTCATACACATATACACGAATATGCAGACAATAAAACAGTTAGTTGGTTGGCGTTAAATAAACGTAAATAAACGATGACAGTTGCGGTAAATGTCTCATTGTTATGGCTGGTTATGGCCAGGGGCGCTGTGCGGCTTGCAAGGGGGAAGGAGGGGGGGGGGCGTTGTACTGGCTAGGAAGTTATAGGATAAGCATGCGCCAAGCACAGAGCAAATTTATATATTTATAGATGTATATACATATATGCAAGAAATATACATGTACGCACACACACACACACACACACGCTGAGCAAAAAACGCGGTTTCATCGGGTTTTGTTTTGTTGTTTTTTTTTGCCATCAAGCAAATTTGTTTACATTTGCAGAAAACCGGGCACGAAAATGAAAGAAAATGTAAACGTTGCGGTAAGACACACACTCACACACACACAGACACACACACGTAAAATCGTCTCTCACTCTCCCTCTCACACACACACACGCACACGCGCGCGAGAGAACTCCACGCTGGGCTGCTATTCATTCATTTATTTCTTCTTCTTCGTCTTCTCCGTATTCCTTCGGATTTACTGTAGCCTTATCAGATTTTAACTAAACTAATTTATTTAACTGGCATTACGCAAAAAATATATGTGTACACAAGAATATCCGCATTGAATATCCGCAAATACGCGCCGCACGTTGCGTAAATGCCGCGCGCGCTCTGCGGATGCCAGAAACGCAATGAAGACGACAACAACAAGAACAACAACAATATAACAATAGAATTTAGTACGAACAACAACAATTCTATTTGCGGACACGTTCCGAGTGCCAAATCGTTTCCAACACCAGAGACGCGGCCGGAGGGCGAAGCGAAACAGTTTGGCAATGGGCAAGCACTGGCGCCGGCTTTGGCAATGTAACGCTGACACAGTTACATAGAGCGCGCACAAATACTCTAGCGTGGGTGTGTGTGAGAGTGTGCGAGTGTGTGTGTGTGCGACTCGGACGATTGCCAAAAACATTTTTTGGGCATGCGGCTCTAAATTTGCAGCTTAATTTGCATTTTAGTCAATTGTTTGCGGTTTGAAATGCCATTAAGTGTGCCATGCACACACGCACACACACAGCACACACATGAAAATAAACAAACATACATATTTACATATGCATGTACATGCGTGCACACGCACTTTTTGCTTGTGGCACTGCGCGCAAGTCAATGCAGGCGGGCAAAAGCTGATTTCCACACTTTTGTTTGCGCCCAATTTCAAACATATTTACGCACATCTTCAAGGCACAGTAACAAAAATTCCAAAAAAAAAATAAGAACAAAAACAAAAAAAAAGAACACTTAAAATTCGACGGCAATAACAAAGGCGAACGGACGAACGGTAAGCGTTGAGCGACACGCGACAAACGATAAACGGCAAAGCGGATAACGGCAGCGCGCAACAACAAATACGTTGTTTTCATGTTTCACATTTTGCCAAAACGTTTCCAGCGGCGCTCAGCCTCTGCGAGTAAAAGATGCGAACTGAGCGTCTATGCTGCGAAGAGAGCGAGAGAGCGCCCGGCGCTGAGTGGAGAGCGCGCGCCTTTGCTTACGTTAAGTAACACGCACATGGGCCAGAATGAGATGGACTGCAGCTTGCGGCAAGCGTTGCTCCTTCTGTTGTTGTTGCTGCTCTTGTTATTGTCCTAAGCATAAGTTAACCAGCTTGTGTGTGTGTGTGTAAGTGTTGCCGACAACAACAAAAGCAAAGGCCAACTTAAACTTTTGACTCTTGGAGTCACGCTCTCACTCTCCCACTCTCCCAATCACCCAATCGTTCAATCTCAACTGGACCGCTGGGCGCCTTGTTGCTGCCGCTGCCGCTGCCGACGACGACGCTGCTGTTGTCTTTAAGTCGATTTTTTTTTACCAATTCATTTATGTAATTTTCATTAAAATTTTCGCTCGTTTCATGCGCGTCCGCGTGCGCCGTTTATGCAACTGGCGACGACGATGGCACAGAACATTTGCACCAGTGCGGCGACACACACACACAAACACACACACACACACACAGATAGAGGCACACACACTCAAACAACTCGATAAGTTTCGGCTGCTTTAGAAATTGAAGAACAACAACAACAATAACAGCAGCAAGAACAACGACCCAAAAAAAATTGATTGCTAAACGCTGAAGGACTCTGGAAAACAATGCAATGAAAATGCAATGAAAATGAAAATGGCGAATGAAAATAACGTTTAACGTTTCTTTGGCGCCAACAGCGCTGCGCACACCTCCGTCCGCCCGCCCGCCCGCTGCCCACCTGTCCGCCTCTCCACCTGTCCGACAGCTGCCTTCTGCTGCTTCTTTTTCGTATTCTTCTTCTTCGTCACTTGCACTTTAGCGCCCAGCAATTTATGCTTCTTATTGGGTCCTAGGTGCAAGAATGAGCGAGAGGGAGAGGGCGAGCGAGCGAGCGAGTGGGAGAAGAGGCGAGAAGGCGGCAAGTGGCGCAAATTTTGTTTCTGTTACTTTTACTTTTAATTTTATTGCTGTGTTCGTTACACAATACTCTATAAACAGACCAAAATACATACATACACACACAGGCACACACACACGTGTAATTATAGACAGCTGTTCCACATTGGCCAGATATATGTATGTATGCATGCACATAAATTGGCATGTATAGACCATGGATACATACACACACACACATACACGCACACACACACACGCATGTCATTTCAGACCGTCTTGGAGCTTAGAAGCGCCGCAGACAAACGGCCAAACGGACAACAAACAATGCAAACGATAGGCAAACAAAACACGCAAAGTGTTCGCTCTAATGGCGCTTTAGCTGTCAGTCAGTCCGTCAATCAGTCAGTCAGTTAGCCAATCAAGCAGCAGCAACAACAACAAATACAGCAATCAGCTTGATGTGGCTGACTTTGAATGATGCGATTGCGGTGAAAGGAATGTGTGCGAATTTGTGGTTTCTCATTTGTTTGTTTACATCCGTTTCAGCAATAGCTCAATTAGCATTTCGATAAGATATCGCATGCAGATAACGATAACATATCGAAAATAGAGATATCAATAGCATATCGCATATAGATATCAAGAGCATATCGAATACATATATCAATAGCATATAGCATATAGATATCAATAGTGTATCGAATGTAGATATCAATAGCATATGGAATATAGATACCGATAGCATATCGAATATAGATATCAATAGCAAATCGAATACAGATATCGATAGCAATGTCAACAGCATATCGATTAAACGTATCGACAGTATATCGAATATAGATGTCTATCTATCTAATCTAGATATTAATAGTCATCCCGGTCAAGAATCTTTGTACTTTATGTGATCGAAGATAGTTCATTATGCCTGTTACATGTATTTGCACAAAAACTTAATACCCTTTTACCCGTTGCCAGTGCTTACGGGGTATATAAACGAATAGAATTCTTCTTTGTCAAAAGATGTGAGCAATAAATAGAGTGCTTCGAAGACATCGACTTGATATATCACATATACATATATCATTTTATAGAATCCAAAATTGATAATTCATAGCTTCACTTTCCAACACTTAAAATTACTGGAAATACTTGAGGTCAATCAATAGATATAAAGTTAACTTCAGTTCGTAATTATTTTTCAAACAGACCGAACTAAAACTTATTTAGTTACATTAACTTGGATTTCCATTGGTTCTGGCGAAAATCGTGACTAGTTTTCCTTTGAAATTATTGTAAAGTGTCGAAATTTTGGTTATTAAAATTTTATTGATGCCTGTATTTGAAGTCAATCAATTGACCAAAGTTGTTCATAATTCAATGCTGTCTTTTATAGATTATATATAGTCTTGATATTTCTGAATATTTCCCATCAGATTTCCCTTCCCTTCCCTTCCCTTCCCTTCCATTTCCTCCTAGATTTCCTAGTTCTTTATTCCTGTGATCAGATATGTTCGCATTTTGATGAAGAATGGAAGATTTTCAAAAGTAGCTTGTGCATTTCTCTCAGTGCAGCTGCGACTGGAGCTGTCTTTTGCTTCGATGTTGCCGTTGCCGTTGCGGTTGCCGCAGCGAAGCGGTCAATAAAACATATATTTTGTTCCAGACTGGGTCGCACACACACACACACACACACAAACACACACACACACACACACAAACACACACACACACACACACTTACACACACACACACACACACACACGGACAGAGACAGAGACAGAGTGAAGGGAAATTTGATTTGCGTAGCAATTGATTTTTTGCCATTTTCAGCATTTGGACAAAATATTCGAACGCATTTGCCCCATGCATATTTCATTTTCTAATCAATGAGGCGGCAGCCAGCTGCAGCTGCTGCTGTGCTTGATGGCAAACTTAAGGAAAGTGGAACTGAGAGCCAGCATGGAAGAGATGGCAAGAGAAAGGTGCTTACATGCTGTGCAGGACATCCTCGAGGGCGCGATAGATCCTTAACATGCCTGACTGGCCGCCTGCCTGCCAGATGGCCAGCAAATGCTGTAGCTGCTCCACTGCACCACTGTTGCACCGCTGCTGGTCACAGAACGGTTGCTGCCACTTAAACAAAAACGATAACAAAAACAAAACCAAGCGCTGGCCCGGCCGCTGCTTTTGGGCCCATTTTTGCGGCTGCCGGAACAGCCGGAGCTTAACGAGGAACAAAAACAAAAAAAATGGGACACAGGACACAGGACACGAAAGACGGAACACAAAACACGGGATACGGAGCACGGAACACGGAAGACGGAAGACGGGACACGTTCTGTGGAAACACACGCACGCAGTGGTGCGGAGCGTGTTGAACGTGCGCTGACACTGGCGACGCTTCCGCTTTTATTTGTGCGCCGCGCCGCGCCGATTGCAACTGCAACTGCAACGGCAACGGCAACTGCCAACGCGAGCAACATTTTGGGCCTTCCAAAAAAATGTTGTTTGCCCGACTGCCGAAAAAACAAAAAAGAAACCAACAAGAGAGAAAAGAAACAAAATCAAACTCTCGCACACAAGCTGAAAAAAAAGACGGGTGATGGGTGACAGCTGAAAGGCGCTCGCAGCAACAAGAAAATCATAAGGGACAGCAGCAGCAGCAGCAGCAACAACAACAAACTGTATGTTAGCACAGCAGCAGCAACAACAACGAGCTCATGTAAAAATGTCAACTTGCAACAACAACAACAAAAGCGCAAGTGGCAAAGGCGACGCAGCCGCCGTTCAACTTTGGCCCCGGCGCACATCAATTGACGAAAGGCGTCGGCCGCAGGCAACACCAGCAGCAGCAGCAGCAGCAGCAACAGCAGCAACAGCAGCAACACACAAAGCCATTATAAAACGCAGCGCTGCCAGCTGCCAGCTGCGACGCTGCAGTTGCTGCCCCGCTTGGCATTTGAGCTTCAGCAACAGCAACAGCAGCAACAGCAGCAACGGCAGCAACAACAGCAGCAACGGCAGCAATAAATGCAGCCACTTGAGTGCGCAATAGGTCTATAGGTTGCATGTGTGTGTGTGTGTGTGTGTCGCGCACATTTAGGCGGACACTTTGTCATACGAGGCGCCTCAACAAAAATGTTATTTATACAGGCCAAGAGTTGCTGTTGTTGTTGTTGCCAGCTATTCCTATTGCTGCTGCTGTGGTTGCTGTTGTTGCTGCCGATGTTGTTGCTACTGTTGTTGCTAGTTATTGCTAATGTTGGTGTTGCTGACATTTCTTTACTTTTGCTGTTGTTGCTGTTGCTGCTGGTATTGTTAGTTGTTGTTGCTGTTGCTGTTGTTGCTGCCAGCTATTGCTATTGCCTCAGCTGGTGTTTCTGTTGTTGCCTTTATTGCTCTCGCTCCTGTTGTTGCTGCTGTTGTTGCTAGTTATTGCTGCTGTTGTTGCTGTTGCTGCAGTTTTTTTGCTCTTGTTGTTGCTGCTAGCTATTGCTATTGTAGCTGCTGTTTCTTCTGTAATTGTTGCTGCTGTTGTTGCTGCCCTTTTTTTTTTTTGGCTGTTATTGCTGCTGCTTGTTGTTGCACGCCCTTTAGTCATTGGGCTTATTGTTTGCCTGTTGGCATTTGGCTTCAATTTGTAAGTTCTATTGTTCCATTTATTATTTTGTTGTCCTTTCTGATACCCTGCTCACAAATTGAAAGGGGGTCTACTGCAGGATCTCAGCTGGTTGACTTGAACGAACAAATCGGGCTATATAATCGGGCTATATATATTCACATTATTATGAACAGCCCGCTTCATGACAACTGTTTACATTTGCGAATACAACAAGCTCATTGACAGGCGTAGCCACGCCCACTGCCGCCCTTGTGCAACAAAAGGGCTGCGATGAAACTGGCAACAGAGCAAGGCGACCTCGTCTGCCGACTGCAGTGCTTGCGCTTAAGTTGACTACAGGGTATCTGCAGTTGTGCATACCGAATTGTTTGCCACACTCAATTGTTGAGAAACAGCGACAAGAAACAATCACATTGAAAAGTTTTATTTCAAAACCGAATAAGTGAGCTTGGGAGAAAGCAACAACAGAAAGAGGGACAGAGAGAGAGAGAGAGAGAAAGAAAGAGAGAGAGAGAAAGAGAGAGAGAGATGAAGAGAGAGTGAGTGTGTGATAGCTTATCAAAAGCGACAAGCTAAAATTGGTGCTGTTGTCGCAGTTGTTGCTGTTGTTGCCGTTGTTGCTGTTGTCGTAGTTGTTGCTGTTGTTGCTGCTGTTGTTGCCAGCAGCAGTCGATTCCATACCGCACAACATGTGTGCGTGTGTGTTTGTGTGTGTGCTTTTCCATAATAAAAGACAATCAGCAGGCGGGCGAGCTAATGAAATTTGAAGAGTTGCTCGCGTGACGGCAGCGAAAACTGTGTGACGCCAAATAAATGACAACAGCAGCAACAGCAACAGCAGCAACAGCGGCGACAGCAGCCAAACGACAACAGCTAAAAGTCAGCGTCAGGCAATAAAAAAAGATGAACGACAGGCTGGCAGGCGGGCAGCAAATAAATCGCTGCTGACATTGTCAAGCTGCAGCCTGTCGACTGGCAGCAACTGTGGCAGCAACAATTCTACTTTTTTTTTCTTTTGGCAACTTTGTCGCAGCGGCCAATAAATAAATGCAAAGCAACTGACGCTGAGCTGCCGGCACAGGTGTGAGCGCCAATGTCTTGGGCATTGGCTAGACGTGGCCTGACGTCAGCAGCAGGTTCATCAACTGTGCTGCTTGTGCCACACTGCCTGTGGCAAGTTGGGGCTGTGCGCTAATAGGTTGCCGCTGCAGTAGCTGCGACCTTCCCCAAAGGCTTTGCAGCATGCGGACAACACCAACACACACACATACACACTCAGACACACACACAGACACACACGTGCAACATTCACATTATTCATGCAGCATGCCGCATGTGGCAGGCGACGTGCAACTTTTACTTTCATTCGCTTGCCGCGCTTTCGTGCCGGCCAGAGTTCAAGGGCAAGTCAGCGTCAGGTCGGCCAAGGGGTGGCGGGGTGTGTGCCATGGACTGGGCCGTGGGGCAGTTGCGTTTATTAACAGCTAATTGCTGGCACTTGAACTGAAGCCACAGCCAGTAAACACACACACAGACAGACAGACAGACACACACACACACACATGTGCATGGGAGTTGCTGCAGTGCCTGGCACAATTTTCATAGCATACTTTTCAGCGCGCAGCAAATAAACTTCCACGAATACTCGCAACATATTCGCTCTATTTGAAGCCACACTCAGTTGCATGCCCCGAAAAGGCAGTCGCTTTCTGAATGAATCAAGGCTAACGTTGCACACACACACACACACACACACACACACACACATGCATGCACATATACTAAGTACACATATTAAATACATCAAATGGAGTTTTGATTGTCGTCTTTTGGCAAAGGTCGTGAGAGTGCAATTTGCCAGAGTATTTGAAGAAGGCGAAATTACATTTGCTGAGTAAATTCAATTGCTTGAAATTTGTAGGCGAGTGTACTTTAAATACATAAATAAATTTCCCTTTAGCTCTGACAGTAACCGCTCGATAAGTGCAACCAAAATAAATTGCAATTCTATTTTTATCAACATTTATTTTTGTTGCTTCTCTTTTGCGGTCAAGTTTGTAGCTTCTCTAGCCCCGCTTCCATTAGCTCTGTGGCACAATTTAAGGGGGTTTTTGAAAGGGGAAGACGAAAATTAAAAATAGAGCTTGGTAAATGCCGAAGTTTCAATTCTCAATGTCGACGGGGAATGCCAAGCTGGGAAATACCTTGAACCTGGTGCCGAGTTGCCGTAACAGCTTCTAGCTTTCTTCTATGCAAAAATGTACAATACCACACACCTACACACACTCTCACACACACCTACACACACTCTCACACACACTCACACACACACACATATGCAAGCCGCATGCTGCGCATTTCTCTCAGTTTCACACTATGCGAAATGCGTTCAGAAATAACTTCGGTGTTTGCTGCCCGATCTGTATGAAATTTGAAGGGCATCCAAATGAATGTGCACAGCAAATTCCAAGGTTCTGCCAAAGAGCAAAAATCAAATGCATTGTTATTAATAGAGCGTGTGTGGCTCGAACCTGCGAGCCATTCATTTGTAGGCTAAAGCTCTATCAGCTGAGCAAGTATTGCTCACTTTCAAACCAAAAGATAAAGTCGGTGGAAACCTCAACTTTCTAGGCCTAACCATTTGCTCTATGCGCTCATCTTCAATCAGTCAAACAGTCAATCTATCAGTCAGTCAGTCGGCCAATCTGTTAGTCAATCTGACTAGTCAGTCAGTCAGTCAGTCAATCAGATAGTTAGTCGATAAGTCAGTCAGTCGATAAGTCAGTCAGTCAGTCAGTCTGTCAGTCAGTCAGTCTGTCAGTCAGTCTGTCGGTCAATCAGTCAGTCAATCAGTTAGTCAGTCAATCAGTTAGTCAGTCAATCAGACAGTCAGTCGATAAGTCAGTCAGTCAGTCTGTCAGTCAGTCAGTCGGCCAATCTGTTAGTCAATCAGCCAATCAGTCAGTCAGTCTGTCAATCAGTCAGTCAATTAGTCAGTCAGTTGCTGATTAAATAGTTAATATACGCAAATTCTGCAAAATTTCGCTCTTCCCCCTTTTAATCACTTCTCGACTTATCGATTTAAAAAAGTGTTGGATAGTGTTATTGATAGAGCTTCGAGGCGTTGAGAAATGCAAATCAGCTGCCAACTGTGGCATGGCATGGTGCTGGGGAGTTAGCTTTGCACTTGCAAGCGCCACGCCTACATGCAAAAGCATTGCCTGGCGACCTCGCCAAAGGCCTCCAGCAAAGCAATTTCCTCTAGTAGCCACCCTCCCCGCCCAGCCCAGCCCCACCCCACACACGAAAATGCCACCAAGCAACCCAAACTCTTCGCATGTAATTAGCCAACAGCTACAAAGTGCAAAATAGAGTTGCGACTGGGCGTTGAAATTTCTTTTTTTGTGCCGCTTTTAATACCCTGTAAAACACAGATTTCGTTGTGGTCTATATAAGCTTTGATTGTCGACTGCTATTCGATTGGCTTAGTTGGGAAATCGATGCAGGCTTGCTGGCTTAAAGCTCAGCTGAGGCTGGCTGCGAAGTATTACGGGGTATCTCTTAGTCGTTCATTCAGTAGCTTTTGATTTTTTTTGTTTTAGCTTGGCTTTGCTGCTTATCGCACCACAAAGATCGCCACAAAGGCCATGTTACGAAATTATTGGACACACACATGGACACACTCACGCACACATAAGCACTCCATTGCACACTCGCACACGCACACACACACACACACACACACACACATACTGGCACACACACTCATAATGGCACACACGCTGCGCCGCTGACATGCAATGCAAATAGTCAACACGCCGCCACATGCCGTGCACACAAATCAAGGGCACTTGGCCCATGTTGCCGCTGCCCCACAACCAACACACAAGCCAAACCCAGCCCGGCCCACCCCACACGACCCGCCCACTACTCTGCACAACAAATGGGCGAGGTCGCGGTGGGCGTACGAGTTGCCGGGCCATTCAAATGGCGGCTTCAAGTCGCGTCGCATGTTTTTCTCATTCTCTTCTCTTTCTGTTCTTTGATTCTTTGTCGCCTGAAGTTGCCGGGGGTCAGCAGCAACAGTGCCCCCTGCCCCTGTAGGTGTGTGGGCGTTGTAGGCGTGGCTGGCTCTGCTGGCGTTGCCAACTAACTTAAACTGCAGAGTAATGTTCGCCAGACGCGAAACACAATTCGGAGTTTGACTTTGTTTTGCATGTCTGCACACACACGCACACACACACACACACACACTCACGTGATATGTTAGCTATTGTTGGTCGCCGGCTGTTGTTATTATTGTTGTTGTTGCTGTTGCTGTTGTTGCTGTGGCATTGACATAAATTCTGGTTGGCCAAATCAAATGGCAGCAACGGAAGCGGCCAACAAACGCGCAAAAACAAAGCAGCTACAACAGCAACAACAACAACACATAAACAATGCAAAGGGCAAACAACACACGCGACACAACAACAACTCACACACACACACACACACACACACACTCACATGCACACGCAAGGCATATTAAAGCAATTTTCTCGCAATATTTTCCATTTATTTTCATTTTATTCCTTTTGCTCAGCTCTACAATTTTGTTGCTGTTGTTGCTGTTGTCGCTCGTGTGACACATTACATAAATACGAAATAAGCTACATAGCATTAAAAAGAAAATATCTACATACACACACACACACACACACACACACATGCATATACATGCGTCGAAGAGCGCAGGGAAAATGGCCAAGAAAATGGCATTCAACGCCGCAACGAGGCAAATTATTCGACTTAATGCGAAAATCGAATCCAGCTGGCGGATAAAAAATTAGGCAAACTTATTGCATGAGAAAATGCTGAAAATCGACAGGACACAAAGAATGGCAGCCAGGACAGGGCAGGCTTCGGGCGCATATGCAAAGGGAAAACCCTTGGTGAGCCGCTTGGGTAATAACAAGGAACATAAGACAACTTTGGCATGTCGAAGATTGAATACACTTTCGAGCGAGTCGAAAGAGAGACTGAACAATGCTTTAGCTCTGACAATCGATTGAGCATGTGAGTTATATAGTAGATTGATCTAATGGGATTTGCCAAATGGAGCGCTTGGTGAAGCACCTGATTGTTAACTCTGGTCAAGATTTATGGAGAAACATGTAAGTTTTTCATGCAAAAACTGATTTTTCATCATCTGTCGATGGTGTGCTTTATGATATGATAGTTTTTCGATGTGGACTGCAATAGAAAGTCGACTTAAGAGCCGAGCTCCACATGCATCTACATGCATCTACATAGACACGACAGCCGATCAAGATCTCTCTATATATCTATATACTAAGTATAAGTATATATTTTTTGGGGCGGGAGGTATCTTCTTCTATGCGTTACATGTTTGCTGACCAAAGGATAATACCCTCTAGAAAAGGGCATGGAAATGAGAAGGCAAATCAAAACGATCGATAGCAATAATTACAGTGCGAACTCGCTTGGACGGACAGCAATTGACCTTCAGTTTCTTGTTCTGCTGGAAAAGATCTAACTAAAGATTCTGATTTATCTTGAATTCCCAACAACCTTTACAATCAATCTATTTCCTATACCCTCTAGCCTTCTCTCACTTCTTCAATTCTTAAGCCTTGCTTCTGTCTGTGTTAAGTTTCCCCCCAATCATCACGATTGTCAACTAAAAAAACTAACTAAACGTAATTGAACAAATTAATGCAGCACTTAAATCACTTTTGAAATTTTTATGACATTTGCCGGAACAAAATTTGTCTGTTCAACAAATGACGAGCAAAATATGAACATAAGAATATGCCAGGATACGTGTGGCACGTGATGCACAGTTTTGGGGTACAATAAAAAACGAAAAATAATAAACATAAGGAAATAACAAACAAAAGAAAAACAACAAATCACGACACAATTATTCATTTGAAGTAGCTTTTTTTCAGCTGTTACAAAAATACATTTGATGCAGGCAAAAAACCAATTCCCTTTCTGTCACGTAACGTGCGAAAACCTTAATACACTTGTAGATGGGCATGTTATTTCTGTGAAGCAGTATGCAACGCGAAGAAGAAGACGTCTACAAGCTGAGCTGAGCGATAAACCTTCTTTGGAGGGGCAACAGCAGCTGGATATAGCTGGCTAGGTCTCCTTTCCCTCACCTGTTTCTCATTGGAACAATCGGAAGAAAGGAGTTGATATTGGGGTTAATTTGCTTTCCAGGCAAAATGTACGTGGTAGGGTATTTGATTTTCGGCTTACATTCACTTTTATTCTTATGCCTGTACCTACTAAGCATGGGCTGAAAGGGTATATTGGTTTTGTGCAAATGAATGTAACGAACAGAATGAAGCATATCCGATCGAAAAATGTTTATATATTCATGTTCAGCATCAATAATGATGATTTCCGTATGTCTGTCCGTCCGTTTGTCCGTCCTTATCTCCGAACACGTTGATCTCTGAACCTCTAAGAGCTGACAATAGAACGTTGGCTCCAGTAAGAGTAAGAGTAAGAGTTCCCATAATCGATAACTTGTCCCCTTTCCAAGCAATCGATAAGAATCGATAAAGAAACTCTGTTTTTCGAGTAAATCTCTTGGGTTTCAAGAGCAAGCCTCGCCAAAATTGACTTGTAGCCTCTGGAATAGTAAATACAGATCAAGTATCTTTCACTTTTTACGGTACGGTCTGAGCTGAGCAGCATTTGTTGTCGGTAGAAGAAGGTTCAGGGTGTCACCTAGTCGGGCACTTCCGACTAGAGTCTACTTAGTTCTAAAGCCTTTGAGCGATTTCTCAGACTGCTTTCATGGTTTTGAATATATGAGAAGCAAATGCAAAATACAAATTCATGATGGATTTCATTAACATATTGCACAATTCTAAATTGGCTGCGAGGCTCGGAATAACTCCGAGTCTTGGTTGACGAATAGATTAAAAAAAATATAGAATTTTTTTTGGAAAGCCTTCAAATTACATTAAAACTTTTTGCACCTGTGCTCTGTGCGCGTTTGACTTTGACCTTGGGCTCTTATGGCACACACACACGCACACAATCACGTGCCCAAGTGCGCGCTCACACGCACACACACACGCGCGCGCACATATTTATGCATATTAATTACAATTATTCGTCTTATGCAACACGGCGTATGCGTAATGAAGCATTTCCCAACCAGCTTGTGTCTGTGTCTGTGTCTGTGTGTGTGTGTCTATGTACGTGTGTGTGTGTGTGTCTGTGTGTGCTGTTGAGTTATGCCGGCTCCAGTTAGTCGCACAGATGACTACGCATATTCGTTTTATTTGTGCTGCTGACTCTGGCAACGAATTGGAAATTTGTGCGATTTTGCGAGTTTTGGCGACGCCGACGGCGCCGTCTGCAAAATCTGGCTAGCAAAGCACCGCACAGAGTCAGAGGCAAAACAAGCAGAAGAAGAAGCAGCAGGAAAAAAAACTGACTAGCAATAGGCGGAAGTGACTGGCATTTTGGAGTCGTTGTCTCAGTGCGACAGGGCAATGACTCCGGACTTGGCATGTTGAACCCGTCGCAGTCGCAGTTCCAGTCGCTGGCATTACGCATACGCCATGTTGTCCGGCTGCTCAAACTGCAAATGCCTCCGTTGAGAGAAGCAGAGTCACACCCAAAACAGACTCGTTCTGATCATGCTTAACACAGCATTTGCTGGCTTAATTGTTGCTAAGTGAGCTTCCAGGTGAGAGTATACAAAGTTCGAAGCAATTTATGAAGATAGCTGAGTTGGTTTTTCACATAGATTTGTGCGCACGAAATCTACCCTTACTAACTTGAGTTCCACGTCTTAAATTATATTTCACATAGACAGCTAAAGGACCAAGTTGGCATCAATAGTCTTCGCCCAACATAGTCATGTGTTCAGAGTTGTGAAGCCAACAAATGAACTTTCGTTCACTTTGGTGGATCGAAAACAACCCGAATTTGAGCCCGAAACATAGCACAGTGAATCTTCGACTCTCATTTCCACCAATGAGCAGCGGATTTTCCGATAAGTGTAAAAGATCCCTTAAGTGAATTTGAACAAAGATCTTTGAAATGAGCTTCAGGCTGACTCTGTCAGTTTGAGTAGCAACTGCGCTTAGCTATCCAAGCGTACATCAAACGTGGGACTTGAAAAGGATTGAATCCGTATTCAGCTTGAAGCAAAGATCAAAGCAAACAAAGATTGTGGTTTAAATGAACATTGAGCCCGAACTAGTTACATAAATCCCAATCAAATTTGACTTAAAACTAGGTGAAAATATATAAAAAGCCCAGGCTTGAACCAAAGCCTGGTCGCATGTCTGTGCTAAAGCAGGTTCACGAACCAAAACGCAAAAGCAGCAAGCTGGTTCGAATCAAACCGTTTTAGCACTAATCGCTTACAGTAAACTCTCAATTGCGAGATAAGCACATGTATTTGCAAATCAGAACTCCAAACACTATGTAAAAGCTGTGCAAAGCCAAATTACTTTCGTGATTATGTTGAGTAGAAGCTGAAGCTGAAGCTGAAGCCGGAAGAAGAAGTTTCAAAGAAAAAAAAAAAAGAAAAGCAAAGAAAAACGCATTGGATATGCTGTGGAAGAACATTTATTCAAATTGTTGCGAACCAAAGAGACGGAAAACGAAAAAATTGAAAAGAAAAGTCGCACAAAAGCCAACGAAGAGAGAAACTTGAAACCAAAAGAAAAATGTACTATAGATACATATATATCAGCTGGCTAATTGGCAGGTGTCTAACGTATTTTGTTTTTGTGTTGCTTGGATATCTAATATATTTGTGCTTTTGGGTACTTCTCATAGCCATAGTCCTTGTACTTGTCCCTGTCCCTGTCCTTGTCGCGCTCCTTGTCCTTCTTCTTGTTGGCTTGCGGCGTGCTCTTGCGCGGCCGATTCATCAGCGGATCGTCCATGGTGCGCGATGCCTGTTGCCGCACCTGGGCCGGCGGGCCAGGTGGCTTCTTTTTCTTCTTCTTTTCCGGCTGCTGTTGCAGCTGCAGGATTGCCGGCTGTTGCAGCTGCAACTGCTGCTGCAGCTGCTGTTGCTGCAACTGTTGCTGCTCCCGGCGCTCCAAAAAGGCCGCATTCGCCGAGGCAACTGTCGCGATGCGCTGCTGCTGCTCCAATTGTTCCAGCTGCTGCTTCTTCTTGTGGAACTGCACCATGTGCGAGCTGCGCCGCCGCAGCGCTACGCCATAGGGCCCAAAGCCATCGCCATTGGATGCGCCACCAACGCCAAACAATTTGCGTATGCGCCGCTTATTGATGAACCCGCCAAAGTTGACAGCCAGTCCCAGACCACCACCACCAGCAGCTGCTGCTGCACCACCACCACCGAAGCCGCCGCCACCGCCAAACGGCAGCGGGCAGGGACTGTGCGTGGACGAGCTGCCTGCCTCGCTGCCGCCGGCAACCATTTGACTAAAGTTGCTGTCAAGATCACAGCTGGCGCTGCCGTTGAAGGTGCCACCACCGATGGTGCCGGCCGAGTCGGCACCACACGGAAACAGATATGTATTCAGCGTGCTGAGCGTTGACGTCGTGCCCGGCCGACTGATCGCGCCCAGGCTCAAGCCGTTGCTGCTGCTCTGATTGCTGTCGGGCAGCAGTTGCAAGGTCAACGGCAGCGGCAACATGATCGCCGTGGAGCCGCTAATGTTGCCGCTGCCGGTGCCGGTGCCGGTTCCGGTTCCGGTGGTGCTGCTGCTGTCAAAGCTGTGCGGATTCACATAGATGTGATTGTTGTTGCTGCTGCTCCGTGTTATTGTTGCAGCCGTCTGATTGCTGCTGCTGCTGCTGTTGCTGTTGCCAGTGGCGGCAATGCCGCTGACCACAAGGCTGCTGCTGTTGCTGCTCTCGCTGTTGTTGTGATTGTTGTTGCTGGGCTGGTGGTGCTGGTGGTGCTGCGGCTGCTGCTGCTGCTGTTGCTGTTGCTGCTGTTGGTTGCTGTTGTTGTTGTTCTTGTTGTGCTGGCTGCTGCTGCTTAGCGGCAGGCTAATGTTGTTGTTATTGTTGTTGTTGTTGTTGCTGCTGCTGCTGCTTCGACTGCGCTCCGGCGCTGTAGCGGGCCGTGGCTGTGCAGCAGCTGTTGTCGCTGTTGCAATGTCAACAAATTGACGACTGTTGCTGCTGCTTGCCGTTGCTGTTGCTCGCGGCTGTTGCTCCCGCTCGCGCTCGTTGCCATTGCCATTGCTGTTGCTGTTGCTGTTGCTGCTGCTGCTGTTGTTATTGTTGTTGTTGCTGCCATTTGTTGCACTCATTGTTGAGCGTTTGTTGCGTTTGTTGTTGAAACCAATTGATTCAAAATTTTGAACTTGTTTTTTTATATATATTGATATTGAGCGTGTTTTTCTCGCGGTGTACAAATTGCTTTTAAGAACAATCAAAAGCAATATCTAGTTTTTTTTTTAAGTGCTTCCAAAATACTTATAAATTGCTTAAATCTTTTTATATTTAAAAGTTGACAATATCTTTTGTTTATTTATGCAAAATAGTTTTTAAATTTGTTGAATTAGTTATTGATTATGTTTCATCGTATCATTAAGTTCAATATTAAGCAAAAAGGAAAATTCTTTCAATTTATTTGAATTAAAAGTTTTTAAAGTTAATTTTGTTTTAGTTTTTTCTCAAGTGAAAACTTTGTAGTTAACAATCGGCGAAAGTTTTTTATATTCGTTTGATTTTCAAACTTTTTTGTTCAATTTTGTTTCAGATAATTTAATTGGAAATTCCACTCGCAAAATTATGCAATAATTGTTATTTGATTCAAGTTTTTTTTTTATTATTAATACAAATGAATTTGATTTTATTTTCAAGCAGACTTTTTGCCAATTAATATTGTTTGAAGCTTTGCTGGCACACACATGAGTTTTCATGCATATTTCACTGCATTTTTCACATATTGCACATTTGAAGAAAGCAAAAAAAAGAAAAGAATTTCTTTTGGTGGTAGGCCACTTGTTTATCACAGTGTTGGGTAGTGCATTGATAAGGCTTGCCAAACACATTCACACACACTCACACACACTCTCACTCACACACACTCACACACACAAGCAGTAGCTGGTTGCTTAGAAAAATTTGTCAAAAAAAAGAAGCGAGAAGAAGACTGAACGAAACGCGGATCGCACGGCACTGTTCCCTGTTCGCTTAGCTGGCACACTCGCTTGCCACACGGCCGCTGCTACGGCCACACACTACTGTTATCAGTCAGAGCCACGTGCTTAATGCGCCGCGTGCCACAATTGTATGAACTCTGCGGCGCGTTGTTGACAATGCCACAGCGCCAACAGTCGCAGTCGCAGTCGCAGCCGCAGCAGCAGCAACGAAGTCGCTGCCGAGTGTGTGTGTGTGTGTGAGAGTGAGAGAGAGAGAGTGAGAGAGAGCGAGTGAGAGCGAGCGAGAGGCAGGCACACGCACACGCACGAAGTCGTTGCGCTGTTAACTGGGCCGACGAGTTGGCTAACTCGAACTGGATGTCGAGTCCTGAGACTGGGGCCAGACTCGCGCTGTCTGCTGGCGTTGCGACTTCTTCAAAAAATGCCAAACAATTGGCCAGAAATCTAAAGCCAAAAGCCAGCGCAGACAAACCACTTGAAGCACACACACACACACACACACACACACACACACACACATGGCACACACACTCGCTTGGTTGTAGTTGTTGCCGTGTTCGGGCTCAATTTCGGGAGTGTTTCGGTTCAGTTGAGTTCACTTCATGGCTAACTTAACTAAATGCCCCGCTGCAGCAACAACACACACACACACACACAGCAACACACACACAGAAACACACACACGACTTTAACTCAACTCGGCTACTCATCGGCTGGCAACTCGTGAACTCTGACAAAACTGTAACTGTAACTAATGTATTATTGTTGCTGCTGTTGTTGCTGCTGTTGTTGTTGTTGTTGTTGTTGTTGCTAGTTTATTGTGTTGTTGTTGTGAATGCCAGCCGAGGCGGCAACATTTCAATTCGGATTTAGCGAGAATCGTGCGGCTGTTCCGCCTGCTTTTCATAGCTCTTGTCCTCGTCCACATCCACATTCACATCCACATCCACGTTCTGGTCTTCGTCCTCGTCCACAACGTGCGCGTCACAGCAGTTGCTCCTTTTTATTTTGCTTTTGATTTCGTAACAGTTTTTGCTTTAAATGTGTGTGTGATTAATACATTTGTGTGAGTGTATGAGTGTGTGTGTGTGTGTCAGCAGCAGCTGCTGCTGCCATAAAGCAGTCGCTTGTACAACTGCAACTGCTGCTGCTGCTGCTGCTGCTGCTGCGGCAGGTCACATCAACAACATCTGCAACATTGTCAACAACAATCGCTGCTGCTGCGGCTGCTGTTGACAGTGAGACGCCACATGGCCAGCTTTAGCCCCATTATGTATACAAGAGAAAGGCATAACCAGATAATTCTGCCATATTGCAAGTCTTAGATAACAATTTCTCCCATTGCAAACGATATATGATTAATATATACAAAACTGTTGATCCGACAGGCTGACTGACTTTTTAAAGAATTGAGGGAGCATCAAGACAGAAGCTCAACCTTCGAACGAAGCTAAATGCTCGCATCAAATGCTTCAAGACATAAAGCTCGTCCATAAAAGTCTGATTTACGCATGTGACTTACAAGCGAGCAGTCGTCGGTTCAAAATGAATAGCAGTTTTTATGGCCCTGTAGAGGGTATTAAAATTTTGATATGAAATGCGTAACGCATTGAAGGAGACATCTCCGACCCCATAAAGTACATATATATACGCTAGATCAGCATCAACAGCCGAGTCGTTAAAGCCATGTTTGTGTCTTAGCCGACTAAATTAGCTGCAAAAAGGGGCATGGCTGGCCTCTGGGCAAATAAAACACCTTCGGCGTGTCGGTGATGCTTTAAGCAAACTGTGCATTCCAATTAGGCTTTCAGCATTTCATTTTCGTAATTTAATGTCATAAGTAAGAAGACGGACGCTCGTTTTGGTCGTTTGTCTGTTTCAATGCGAACTTGTCTCTCAAGTCTCGAGACTTTGCTTCGCTTCGTCTTTCTGTTGCAGGCAGTATATACATCAGAAGCAACCAGATCGGAGAACTATATCATATAAAAGCTGCCATCGGAATGATCGTTGGAAGAGTGTCAAACATACAACAACCAACTTTTCGTTCAATCGTTGCTTTGGTAGTTAAGTGTTATAGTACAACCAGGATCGCTATCAACATCGGACTACTTTATCCTAAAGCTGTCATAATCCTCAAGTATTCAAGTTCTTATAGCACAACTTTTTCCTTTATCGAGATATGTTAATCTTTATACTATGCTTCTCATATGTGTGCCAAGCCTTGTCTGGATTGCACTTCCATTTTATAGAGCTCCAACAGAAAAGTCGGACGACAAATCAGAATTTGTATGGTAAAATATTCAGCTCGAATATCTGCAAAGCAGCAAGGCGAATTTCAAGAAGGGTATTCAATCTTCGGCGTGCCGTAGATATCCTTACTTATTGTTCATTTTTAAATGTGTTTCCATTTTCGAGTAAATGCAGAGTCGTAAACAAATTGTCTGTGCTTGATTTGATAGTTCGGACCAACTGTCTGTCCTTAGATTCGATTCGTTTTCTCTGCACATCCATTATGCCAAATTAAGTTTGATATCTTTGTGTGTCGCATATGAATATTTTGCGAATTCTACAGCAGCTATTGGTTTCTTATTAATCATTGCCCGCTGACCTTCAAATTGGAACTCAACCCAACTATCAACTGGGGTTAGATGCAAGCGAGTTTTGTATAGATACAAGTTTTGTTTGAATCTGCTTTCAAGTGCAGCTTCAATATTAATTCAAATAAATAAACTTAAATAATTAAATAAATGAATCAAAACATTATTTAAAGATGACATTGGATACGCTGGGCCAACGCGTCGCATGCGCAATCTGATGAATCGGATGATGTGACGCATACGCAACGTGGGCCGCAGCAAAAGTTGCCCAAATGGCGCGAAGTGCGCGGCAAAGCGAGAGAGAGAGTTGCACGAAACGTGTTTGGATCATATGCAAAATGGCAAATAATATCTGTTTGTGCTTTTTGGCCTGCCTGCCAAGCAAATTGCCGGGGTCATAGCAAAGACTTTTTCCATATATAAATATGTTTTTGATACTTCTTTTCTTTTTTTATTGTTTTACTTTTATTATTATTCTCTTTGCCGTGTCGGTTCGCTTTGCATTTGCGGCAACCTTCATGGCTAATAAGCAACCTGCCAGCAGTCACGGCACGTGGAATATGCGACCCGCTTTCATGGGCGGGCGGCGGAGGGGGCGGGGGAAGCGGTGCTGTGAAGCGGGCTTGCGAGAAAAAGCAGCAGAGCGGGAGAACGGCAGAGAGTGAGAGAGTGAGAGAGAGCGCAGCTAAAATATTGATCAAATTTTTGTTTGTCAGCGTTGCCACAACAGCAAATGGGACAAATAAATCGCTGGTGCACCCCCTGCACCCCACCCCCTCGCTCTACACCCCATCCCAACCCTTGCGGTAAATGCTCTCTATGCAGAGCCTAGAGCGAATGTCAGCCAAACAAACAAATAAATTCAAAGCGCCCACCCGCACGCTGCACTGAATACCATCCCCACCCCTCCCTTCCAACCGTCTCATCTTGCACCCCCTTTTAACATATTCCCCACCGACCAGGAGCTTGGTCCACCGCTGGGAGGCTGGCTGGCTGTCAGAGATCAACATGGACTCCAGCTGCAGCTCTGGATGACGCTTTGCATTTGACATGCACAAACAGCAAGCGGCAGCACGAGCAGCCTCTCCGCCCCTTCCCCTCCACCCCTGTGCACCGAGCACATAACTACTGCCACAGCCCCGCCCACCCCCTCTCCATTACACTCCCTTGACGCTTTTGCTCTTGTCTAAGGCACACACAATGGCAAAACGATTTTCGTGCTAAAAATAACAAAATTGATGGCGTCTTTTAGAAAGCTCCCCCCCCCCCCCTGCCACCCTCAAACACACAGCAGTTGTGTGTCCATACACAAAAAAAAGCAAGCAATATGAGGGACGTTGGGGCGGGGCAGTCGGCGGTCGGCAGTCGGCTAGCTGGTCATGGCCACGGTGAAGGCGAACAACACGAGCAAATCAATTAAAAAATTGTTCGTTAAGCGCAGCCAAAACAAAGCCAAAGTATAACATAAAAAAAAAAACACACACACATACTTGAGTTATTGTGAGTTATTTGTGATTTATGGTCTCGCCGGACACCCCCTCGAAAGAGCCGAAACCCCTCGCCCTTGTCGGGCTATTTGTTGAGCCAAGTGCAATATGCAGCACAACTTGATGGAATTCTTTCGTGCCGCCCGACATTTCCGGCAGCCACTTTCAGACTTGCCGACTTCCACGGCGGTTGCCACTCATTATGGTATCCTCTGGCGGCTAACTCAAACAGCTCCGAAGAGCTTCGACAAATGGGAGGAGGGTCAGATGGGAGGAGGGTAGTGAAGTGGCAGGAGGGGGTGGGGGGGCTTAACTGCTACTTCAACTACATCGAGCTTAGTTACACTTACAGCTACAGCCAAAAGTTAATGCCCGAGCGTTGTCTACGTACCCAAAGCGCTGTTCGAACTGTCTTTCAATTAATTGTTCATTAATTTAGATATTCTTAAAAGAGTCAATCTAGCCATGTCCGTCCGTCCGGCCGTTCGTCCAAGAATCTCAGAACCTATAAGAGCTAGGGGCTTGAAATTTTAGCTGTGGGTGCTCTTAGTGCCCGCGCGGATCGAATTTGTTTCCGATATTCGATAACTTGCCCCGTTTCCAAGTTACGTTTAGGCACTTTTATGCTTTAATGGACTTCCCATTCAATAATTGACAGCTTATATCTTGCAAACATGGTTTATACGGGCCGTATCTAGAATCGTTCGCTTCATGCACCTATCGATAACTTGACCACAGTAGGTACGTCAATCATAGCTGCAGTATCGATAACACTTATCGATAACACTTATCGATTGTTGATTCAATTAAGATCAAAGCCAATTGCTCGGCGCTTGGTTATTGTTTATTAAAACTCATCTTTTGCCAGCTAACTAGTTCGAAGAGCGCTTTAGGTAGCTGAGTTTTCCTTTGGGTTAAATAATTTATCGATATATTTACATCATTTTGTAGTTATCCTGCATGACAAACTGCTTTTGCCTGCTTGCCCGATCGATGGGTTGGTCACACACAAAGCAACACACATGCAAAAAAAATGTAAGAAGACAACAAGACAAAATTTAACAATAAACAAAATAAACAAAAAACAATCGAGTTTTGTCTCGCGCGATGCTCGCACTCATTCTTTTCTATGTGACTTTGTAACGGGTTTCGCACACATCCTTTCTGGGTGAGTTTGGAACTGGTTTCGCAACTGGTTGCTGGGCTACCTCTTCTTCTTGTGACGCATCTCAGCTGGCGAACGCACCGTAGGCGCCGCGTGCATTATTCCCGACACCAGTTTTGTAGTTTCTCTCTGTGCCCCGCACCGCAATTACAACAACAACAGCAACAAGAGCCACAACAACAACAGCAACAGCTTTCACAGCGCGTCGATGTGAACGGACGCGCGCGTCACATTAAAGTGTGGCATTTGCGGCAGCAAATCCGGGTCCGACTGCGACTGCGGCTTTGATTTTGCGCCGGGCCAGAGGCTAACAGCTTGTGGCTTGGGGCAGCCGGGAGCGTCACTTGGCTCGGCGACTCAACGATCGGCGGCAATGTTTTCTAATTCAATTGTCAAGTCTTGTCTTTGCCCCCAGCCGGAAGTGGGAGAGACAAAGACGGCTAAGGAGAGCAGAGAGATAGAGAGAGAGAGAGAGAGAGAGAGAGAGAGTGCGAGAGAGAGGAAGACAGGGGGAGAGAGGGCGAATGCGTAATCTCAAGAAATATGACTGCACAGCTGACCAAGTGCGTGAACAGCAAAAAAAAAACCAAACCAAATGTGACACACCGAAGATAATATACACTGCTTGGAAGGGCGTTTCCACAAAGAGCTTTTAAAGATATAGAAATAGATATATTAACCCGATTTGATGCAGGCTTGAAAATAGGTTAGACTTGATTGAAAGGCTCGCAAATGTTGAGTTTCTTCCAAATATCTTGAGAAATGGAAGAGTTTGACAAGCCAATTGTCGAATTCTGCCCAGAGAGCTATGTGATTAAATAGACCAATAAGTCCCTAAGACATTACTAATACGTTTGAAGCCGAATGGCAACTCTGAAGAATATATCCAAGGTACGTAACCCTGGCACCCATATGATATAAAAGCTCGATCTGGCTGAATCCAGCAGCTAAGAGACAAACGCATCTCGACTGTTCATGTTGCTCAGCTCAGGCACACATGCTTCCTGGACGCATTGACGTCTTCTTCTAGTCGACACATAAGTTGTGTAGCGACAGAATCATAATACCCTCTAACAAGAGTATAGCCAAGGGGGTTCAGTTCTAGTCTAGGGGCCTTAACTCGAGCGACAAGCACGCGCGCTTGTTAGCCCATTTCGTTAAGCTGCCCTCAAGGCTGAACGCTTGGCCGCTGTCTGATGCCTAATAATTGGCCGCAATATGGCCCTTAACCAGCCCCAAAACAAAAGCCCAGCTGGCCAGCAAGAATGTGCAACTAGCCTTATGCGGAGGCAGCGTTAATTGGCTGCGAGTGGCAATCGATGGTGACAAGTGGCAAAACATAACTGTGAGCCAAACACCCACACACACACACGCACACACACACACAAATTGTTGCACACAGGTCATTGCTTATCATTTTTGGTCTTCGTGCAACAATTGTCACAAAAGAAAGCAGCAAAAATTAAGGGGCTGTGCCTGTGCGGAACGTGCGGCATGAGGCATGCAACGCTCAAACAAAAAAATGCGGCAAATGTGCTGCTCATCCCCGGGTAAAAGGGTCCCGCTTATGCGACACGCCGACCTCTGCCTCGAAATACATTTGAGGCGTTTGGAATTGAAGAGTTTTCAATTGAAGAGCTCTTCTTTAGCAATTAATGGCTGGGAAACTGATTTGAGATGCTTGCATTGGTTAATTCGGCTCTCAAGACAAAGCTGCTTGGAAATACGTACATTTTTACATATATATATTACATATATATATTCGCTATAAATTAACCCTAACCTATAACTTAACCCAACCTAACCTCACTTAGGCTGAGTTGAGCTAAACTAACTTAACCTCAATCTACATAACCTAACCTTAAATTTCATCAGAGTGAGCCACCCTAACAAAATCGTATCTGCCCTATCAGATCTATCTTCAAATACCGTAGCCCATAATGGAACCAAATATTCTATGACATAACATATAGAATATAACTTAACTTACATAACCTAACATAACCTAACCTAACATAACCATAATCTTCATTAGGTTAAACTAACCTAACTTCACTCTACCTAATTCCCTTAAAAGCGTTCTTTATATTTGAATTTAGAGTGAAGTCTAATCTGTTATTAAATTCCTTAACGAATATAGAATATTATAACCTAATCCTAATCCTAATCCTGCCTAACCTAACCAAACTGTACTTAACCTAACCTAACTTAATAGCAATTGGGTTAAACGAAGTTAACCTCACTCTCCCTGAGCCCATCTTTAATCTCTCTATAAACTTGCCTTTAAGGCGAGCCAAGCGCAAATGAACTTAAGTCAATCTGACCTTCAGGGGCCCATCCCAAGCACATATAATCTAATCAAATCAAACAAAATCTAACGAAACCTAACCCCACATAACCCCAGCTAATGTGCCACAAGCTAATCGCATCTAATCAGATTTAACTTAACCTCATTCAACTTTACGCCCTGACTCGGGGATGAGCAAATCCCACAGCCTAACCTAACCTAACCCAATCGAATTCAATTTGGCCGCAGTCAATCTCGGCCAATTTGGTTGAAACTCAACCGCGGCAAAGTTTTTTTCGGCCGCGCAAAATCTCGAGTGCTTGAACAGAATACTTTAGCCAAGTGTTTACACGCTCATAAATTATGTTTTTTGGGTTTATTGTTGTTGTTGTTGTTGTTGAATTTTATATTTTTATTGATTTTTTTATAGATTCTTGAATATTCCCAACGCATTGTTATGAAATTCGGCGATCGGGCCGCATGACGTATGCGTAATAAACCCAACGGCAATTAAATGTTTGAGGCAAAAACAAGTAGACAATCTAACGGTTTATTTAAGTTGCAGACAGCTGCTAACTTTAGTAAACAGTGCTAATACGATAATTAAACGATAAAAGCATTAAACAAGCAATAATTAGAATGTGAAATCAAATGAAAATTATAGAAATTATGGAGAGTGCAAAAAGAAATGAAAACACAAAAGAACAAGGCAGAAGGAAAACTCGGTGCGGCAAGCCGAAGATGAAATACTCTAACAGAATACAAAACTGTGCCATACGATAAAGCAGACCAATACGGGCTTCGCGAGCATGTTGAATATCGTATTTGATGAGCCTGGCTGAGATTGAGTTTGAGTGGGAGCAAGGTTTTCAATATGAGTACGAACTTTTCGGGCAATTACGATTTACAATTTACGATTTACCATATATATACATATGTGAATGTCATCTTTCATCATAACAAAAAACTTGTTCCTACAAGAACTTATCTATGAACAACTGAGAGACGAATGAAGTTGGGATCAAGAATCGTGCATACATATATACCCTATAGACCTGAAGCTATGTGCAACATATTGCGTAAGAAGTTTGAAAGACTTTCTGCAAGTGTATCAAAAGATCTTGCATATGCTGGAGCTGGGTGAATATCGTATTTGTTGAGCTTGGCTGAGATGTAGATTGAGTGGGAGCAAGGTTTTCAATATGAGTACGAACTTTTCGAGCAATTACGACTTACGTTATATATATATATATATATATACACACATATGTGTACGTCTGAGAGACTGAGAGACGAACGAAGTTGGAATCAAGAATCGTGCATACATATATACCCTATAGACCTGAAGCTATGTGCAACATATTGCGTAAGAAGTTTGAAAGACTTTCTGCAAGTGTATCAAAAGATCTTCCATATGCTGGAGCTGGGTGAATATCGTATTTGTTGAGCTTGGCTGAGATATACATTGAGTGAGAGCAAGGTTTTCAATGTTTCGAACGATGTTGGGATCAAGAATCGTGCATACATATATACCCTATAGACTTGAAGCTATGTGCAGCACATTGCGTAAGAAGTTTGAAAGACTTTCTGCAAGTGTATCAAAAGATCTTGCATATGCTGAGGCTGGGTGAATATCGAATTTGTTGAGCTTGGCTGAGATTTAGTTTGAGTGGGAGCAAGGTTTTCAATATGAGTACGAACTTTTCGAGCAATTACTATTTACGATTTTCCATATATATATATATATATATACACATATGTAAATGTCTGAAAGACTGAGAGACGAACGAAGTTGGGATCAAGAATCGTGCATACATATATGCATACCCTATAGACCTGAAGCTATGTGCAGCACATTGCGTAAGAAGTTTGAAAGACTTTCTGCAAGTGTATCAAAAGATCTTGCATATGCTGGGGCTCGATCGTAAATGTGGAATTCGGCGATCCTAAGTAAATATTTAGAAAATAATAAAATGAACATTTATTTATTTATATTTTTCTTTTGCTTCTTTTCTTTTTAATGCACTAAACGGCAGCAGCGGCAATAGTTGGAGTGGCTAAAAAGCGCTTGAAGAGGAAGCAGCAGCGGCAACGGCAGCGGCAGCAGCAAAGAACTTAATAACAACTCGCAGAGGCGGGCTTTGCTTGCGTGTGGGCGTTGGGCGTGGCACTGTGCAACATTTTTTTGCTGCTTACCTTGGCGCGTGGCTTAAGTTGCCGTGCGTCGTCGTGATGTGGGCCATGCAGGCGATCCATTAACTTACTCCTCTGGGTTTCGCTCGGTTAGCACTGGGTCAAATCTGGACACAAGCACGCACACACAGGTACATACACATAGAGAGATACACATATACATATAGATGCAGGTATGAAAATACATATATATGTATGTATGTATATATATTTACATATAGATGCATATATGAGCCTATATATACAGGGTGCAGCGGTTGGGGCATAAATCGTGGGTTACTCGATTTTCGTATATGTACACACACACACACGCACACTTATATATATGCATATATATACAGATATATTGGTGACATACACACACACATGCACGCACGCACGCACACACACAAACACGCACAGTGAGCTGTACATAAATACATTTAATATGTTACGTATACGTAATATGGTTATTGCTGTCTTCGTTGTTGCTATGTTTGTTGCTCTCGTTGTTGTTGTTGTTGTTGTTGCTGTTGTCGTTGCTCTCGTTGTTGTTGTTGTTGTGTCTAGTGGGCTGCGCATATTTATGGAGCAGACATGCTGCTATATATATTTATTTATATTCAAATTCAAATGACAAAAGAAATGAAACGAAACGAAACGAAACAATTTTCTTTTCTATTTATCTTTTTTTTTCATCTTCATTTTTTTTCGATTCTCTTCACATTTTTATTTTGTTTTTTTCACGAGCCGCTGACACGGGGGCAGCGGGCCGGCGGCGGCAACATTTGTCGCACACATTTTTCACATATTCAAATGCGACAACAACAACAACTCGAACAACAACAACAACGACAACGAATCTGTGTGCGAGAGGCCAAAGACGACAACGTGCACAGGCTGAGTTTTTCGTGTGAGGTGTGTGCGAAGAACTTAGGGGCCGAGGGGCGGGTGTTGTGTGTTGCGGGGCCTGCGGCAGCTGGCTGCTCTGCGACGTCATTGGCGACACTTTTCACATCATTTGCTCTTTGGGCTTAATTGCCGCCTGTTTGGTATTAACAAAACTGCCCAACGCAACGCTCACTTTTCTTTTTTTTTTTTGATTCTCTTCTTTTTTTCGGGGCACGCACAGCACAAGGCACAGAAACACACACAACAAAAAAAAATTTAAATATAAAAAAAATAACGGGCAGAAAATAATTACGAAAATCGACTAAGAAAACGCACTGGAAAAACTGCTGACGATTTGCGATTGTGTGTGGGGCAAGTGCGAAGCGTTCACCGGCATGCGCGTTACTGAAGATCGGCTGCGGCAGCGGCAGCGACGGCGACGGCAGCGACTGCTGGGACTGCGACGGCGACGGCGACTGCGACGGCAACTGCGACGGCGACAGCGATTGCGACTGCGACTGCGAACGGGTACGGAACTGGCAGGCAGAGCAGGAGACGGAGACGTTTTTAAGCAAATCCAGCGCATATTGTTCTCTGTGCGTGTGTGTGTGTGTGTGTGTGTGTGTGTGTGTGTGTGTGAGTGTGTGCGAGTGTGTGTGTGTGAGCAAAGTGTTTTCTTTTTTAAGTTTTTTTTCTTTTCAAATTGTTTTGCAGCAGCCAACGTCAACGGCCAACGGCCTGAGAAAGCAGCCAAAAGTGCTCCGCAGCGCGTTCATGCGGGCCACGTTTATGCGATCGAGAAGAGTTCAGGAATATTAAAAGCATAGCGGGAGATTCCTGAATAAAGGTGCCTAAAGTGAAATATTCTGGCAATGTTTTGCTTTTATTTACAAAACGTGTAAGTTGGGATATTCGCGGCACGGCGAAGATTCAATACCCTTGCGGATATGAGAGCATCGAGAAGCTATGTAAATGCTGAGTTTAATGGAAATATCTTGGAAAACCAAGTATTTTGCCATACGAAAACTAATTTATCGATCGATTCTTCCTTAAGAGCTTTAAAATATATATATCTGTGATCATGATAAGATTTGGCACGTTAAGAAGAAGCATAGTATGAGTATAAGCAAAAAGTGTTCTATACAAGAGGCTTCTTTTCAACCGACCGTGCCCATGACATCCATATACGTCCAATTCCGACATAAGTATGTACTGCCTGCAACTGAAAAACAAACCTATGCGAATATCTTTAAATCGAGCTGTTGCTGCAGCTCATGAATATATATCCTTTATCAAGTCGAAAATGTTCGCTTCATGGCCAACTGAGATAACCCTCTACAAGTGCATACAAATTGATTAAAGCAAATAAAAGTCTTCTAGTGAGGAGTGTACGACTAGCAGATATCCTCAATCAAAATATTTACACTCTCTCACAACAAGAAAACACAAACTCAGTGCGAAATGCGTCCATAAATAGCTTCGGTGCTTATAGTCCGATCGTTGCGGGGCTTTAATATGCTATGCAATAGTGTGTGTATACCAAGGCGCAAGGCTCTGCCTTGTATGAGTGTAGGCATCCAACAAATAGGCTGTTAATACTAAGCGTGAAGCTACATATCAACTTTGGTGCAAATAACTTAAATAGTTCTCGAGCTATGCTTAAAAGCGCATTCCTCAAAATAAGCCCCAATCGGTATTTCATTGATATCGGATATCGGACAAGTCAAAGGCGACTCAGTTCCGATCAAAACCTGTTAAGTACTCAAATTGAACAAATGAAATAAGTGAATGGGTTAGCTTTTCGCGAACTGTCGACACGCACAAACGAAGGCGGGCAACGAGAACAGATTGCGACCAGCCTTGTCCACCTGTCTCGAATTGCAGTACAGCTGCATTGGGGCTAAAGGCCTCGGCCTTGTCGCAACTTGACCATAAAATTTTAAGTGAAATATATTAAAAATAAACCAATTCTTAAGTGAACAACATAATTGTTGTGGACAATGCTTTCTGATGTATTTTTAGAGCTTGTGGACTCTGATAAAACCCCCAACTGCCTGCTCTGACTGACTGATTGATCAATCGACTGACCGATTGACTGACTGACTGGCTAACTGGTATTCCATGCATTGTCGGATCCGTATAAGCTAAGACATAGATAGAAATTTGTTTGTTCTTAAATTGGTTTCATTCACTTAAACTGAATGCTGGCTAGGCATATTATGTTTATGCAAATAAACGGACGCCGACGGCTTAAAAGATTTCAAATTTCCCGAGATCTTTAAATCCCTCGACTCACACAAAGCATTTAAAGGCTATAAGGATTATTGGCTCAACAGAGGTTTCAGAAGTCAAATTTAAACAAAATTTGTTTCTTTTAAACAATGAAATATAAAGAAAAACGCAATTTGAACCGTTCCTCAATATATTTGCACTGTAATTCCCAACTAGTTTTGGCAGATGGCAGTCCATAAAAGCCCAACAAACTGAACTTACAAAAACTTAGCAAAGCATCTAGTTTATATAAGCTTTTTGCTTAGTATTGCTTGTTTGGGACATTTATTAAAATCAAATTGCAAAACTATCGATTACACAAACTAGTTGAACTCAAATAAATGTCGAAAATGAGTAAAGTTTGGCGCAACATCTGCTTAAGGTAAAAGTTGCTTATTTCTATATTCAGAACCCATTAAAAATGAGCAACAAGTGGGTATATTGGTTGAGTGCAAGCGTATGTAACATCTCAAAGAATGCCTTTGCAAAAGGGAGAAGCGGAGTGGAAAAGAAGACATTCCCTGCATGTGTGTGTGTGTGTGTGCTTGTGTCTGTAAGGAAGATATTTCGCATGTTCCGGCTTAGGGTATTAGCTAGTTGAGCACTTTCGACTGCCGTTTTATACAAGTAATATGCCAAAGTTGCTAACGATGCGGATAGAAACTTGTTACGAACTTTCGAATGGCGAATGGAAAGCAGGAGAGGGGCGGGGACCTTCAGCTAAAAACGATCTCGCGGAACAAATGACGTAAAATGCAATTACAGAAATTGCAAAATAGCGAATTTGCAAAATTTCTGCACTATTTATTTTCGATAGTATGTGGCTAAATTATGGTATCTGTTTTGGGTGCAAACGTCAGCAGTCCCAAAATGAATAAAAGAAGAAACGCATTGCTTATTATTAGGTTAGTAATGACGTTGCGAAAGAGAGAGAGAGAGAGAGAGAGAGAGAGAGAGAGAGAGAGAGAGAGAGAGAGAGAGAGAGAGAGAGAGGAAGCACAAGAGGTCTGGGGGGCTTAAGTTAGCTAGAGAATTGAGTTGTTACAGCTAAATCTTTCAGCGTCTTTTACTTAGATATGAATGCGTTTTATGGCGGCCACAACAACAACAAGTGGTGTTAGAAGAAGAACGGAGAGCGCTATGTGACCTTCACTCACTTTTCTTTTTGATTTCCACTCGAGCGCTTCGAGCGCATTGCGCAAAGTGGCTGCTTAGCTGCCTAAATGATGCTCAGATACTTTTCTTAGACGCAGATACAGATACAGATACAGATACAGATACAGATACAGATACAGATACAGATACAGATACAGATACAGATACAGATACAGATACAGATACACATACAGATACAGATACAGATACAGATACAGATACAGATACAGATACAGATACAGATACAGATACAGATACAGATACAGATACAGATACAGATACAGATACAGATACAGATACAGATACAGATACAGATACAGATACAGATACAGATACAGATACAGATACAGATACAGATACAGATACAGATACAGATACAGATACAGATACAGATACAGATACAGATACAGATACAGATACAGATACAGATACAGATACAGATACAGATACAGATACAGATACAGATACAGATACAGATACAGATACAGATACAGATACAGATACAGATACAGATACAGATACAGATACAGATACAGATACAGATACAGATACAGATACAGATACAGATACAGATACAGATACAGATACAGATACAGATACAGATACAGATACAGATACAGATACAGATACAGATACAGATACAGATACAGATACAGATACAGATACAGATACAGATACAGATACAGATACAGATACAGATACAGATACAGATACAGATACAGATACAGATACAGATACAGATACAGATACAGATACAGATACAGATACAGATACAGATACAGATACAGATACAGATACAGATACAGATACAGATACAGATACAGATACAGATACAGATACAGATACAGATACAGATACAGATACAGATACAGATACAGATACAGATACAGATACAGATACAGATACAGATACAGATACAGATACAGATACAGATACAGATACAGATACAGATACAGATACAGATACAGATACAGGTACAGGTACAGATACAGATACAGATACAGATACAGATACAGATACAGATACAGATACAGATACAGATACAGATACAGATACAGATACAGATACAGATACAGATACAGATACAGATACAGATACAGATACAGATACAGATACAGATACAGATACAGATACAGATACAGATACAGATACAGATACAGATACAGATACAGATACAGATACAGATACAGATACAGATACAGATACAGATACAGATACAGATACAGATACAGATACAGATACAGATGCAGATACAGATACAGATACAGATACAGATACAGATACAGATACAGATACACATACAGATACAGATACAGATACAGATACAGATACAGATACAGATACAGATACAGATACAGATACAGATACAGATACAGATACATATACAGATACAGATACAGATACAGATACAGATACAGATACAGATACAGATACAGATACAGATACAGATACAGATACAGATACAGATACAATTACAGATACAGATACAGATACAGATACAGATACAGATACAGATACAGATACAGATACAGATACAGATACAGATACAGATACAGATACAGATACAGATACAGATACAGATACAGATACAGATACAGATACAGATACAGATACAGATACAGATACAGATACAGATACAGATACAGATACAGATACAGATACAGATACAGATACAGATACAGATACAGATACAGATACAGATACAGATACAGATACAGATACAGATACAGATACAGATACAGATACAGATACAGATACAGATACAGATACAGATACAGATACAGATACAGATACAGATACAGATACAGATACAGATACAGATACAGATACAGAAACGTAGATACATAAGTATCTCATGGATTCGCGTCGCTGTTGCCTTGTTTTCGTCAATTGTCGACAATATATTTTTTAATGTGCTTCTTTATTTGTTTCAAAAAAGCCAATGCCAAAAAGCCTGGGGGCGTGGCCGCACAGAAGGGGTCGGGATGTGGCGAGGGGAGGGGGACTTGATATAGCTCTGCGAAACGTTTTCGTGAAATGCCAAAAATGATTTTAATGCATTTTCATTTTCAAGCATTGCCGATTGATTGCTGTTGGTTTTTGCCAGAAAAGTGATTTTGAGCAGACGAAAAAATGTTTTCATTTTTTTAATTTATTTATTTTTGTTCTTTATTTTCTCATTATGCTAACGAAGGCGTCGAGCGGCGGGGGGCGTGGCGCATGAGTAACGAGCGGCCGATGAGTGCGCGGTGCGAATGGATCATTTGCAGAGAACGCCTGCGCACGAGGGGCGTGGTTGGGATCCCTTCAGGCACCACCACGCTCCACCCCCTCCCCCTCGTCCCATCGCTCAACAAAAAAGTTGTTTATACATAATTTTGTTGTTTTGCGGCGCATTTAATTGAGTCTTTTGGCATTTGGCTTGCCTATTTGTTTATTCGACAAGTGTTCGATTGATTGATCAGTCGAAGCTGCGCACATGATTGATTGATAGTTGTTGATTGATTGATTGTTGCATGCAGCAGGTGCAATGACTTGCTTGATTAGTTATTATTATTTTCTTTTCAATTATAAATTTTTGTCGCTTAGTACGAAAACGTCTCCGGCTAATAAGGCATAATTATATTCTGGATCTGTATCGGAAGCTGTATCGATATAGCCAGGTCCGTCTCTCAGCTATATTTAAGCTGGGCAGATCGGGCCACTATTTCATTTGGCTGATGTAGAAACGATTAATCGAAAAGTAAGCTCTGATAAGAAAAACTTCTTGTAAGCGCAAACACATCAGCTAAACCTTATCAATATTGCTTAGCCATATCATATAGCATAGAATCGGCCACAAGATAAGTTTCATGTATGCATACATTAAACTTCACAATTCTCTAAATATATCTACAAGCTCTTAGGTTATACGTCTACAGGAAACGTAATATTTAGGGTATTTTCATCTATTTCTTGTCTCCCCCGTCTCACCTGCACCCGTTTGTGACGTCAGTATAATAGCCCTCATGGTCAGCCCGTGCCACTGACCTTAAGACAGTGGGTAGAAAGTGGGCAAGACGATCGCGCCAATGGGAAAGCAAAAATCGCTAAGCAGCATGCCATTGCAACATGCCATTGCAACATGCCACTGCAACATGTCCTCGATGCATGCCAGACCCATGGCATGCTGTCAAATATCGTAGCAATATGCACTCTTGAAGTGTGAAAGCAGCATGCTGCAGCAACCCCTTTGATATCAGCATGTGATGGCAAACTTATGTGTGTCAACTAGCCGATCAGCTTGTTGCGGGCAATTGTGAAAGCAACATTTCATTACTGATAAATGATAAACATTCGCAAGTTCTTACATGCATTTGAATTATAACAAGAGTTTGTCATCTGCTAGCCGCATAATACTCCTAATTGATTCATTTAGCTAATATATCTTGTTAAGCGAAATAGCTTTTGGTACTTGAACTATCTTTCGCTATCCTGCATTAAAATCATATCTCGGAACGTATCTTTTAATCTTTTAGTGTAAGAGAGAAGACTAATTTTATATGATATAGCTCTGGTCTCTGGTACACACAATTGTGTACCATACTTTGAATTTTACAAAAAAAAAGGCACCAGTTCGATAGCAAAGCGTTTCAATTTCCAACGGGCATTCAAATAATGCCTCCTTTGCCATTGACCGAATGCGTTAAGAAAGTTCCCAACCCTTAGCCTAGACACAAACCGCATGCACATTGCATTCTCGTGGCATTCGCCTTCGCTCGAAATGGTCTCGGATAAAAGTGTGTGTTAAATGGTTCAAGTACTCACCTGCAAAGAGAAGAGAATTTGAGAAAAAGGCATTAGTCAAATGTGGTTAAGTAAAGGGTTGAGTTGGGGTTAAGTGCTGACGTCACACTGTGACCCCGTGCCCTCGTTTCGAGTGCGTCTGTGAAATGCGCAACATTGACGAGTGGAAAGCTCACAGGGACATTGACACGTCGGTCAGCTTTTAAGCACAAAAAGCTCTCGATCGATCAGCCCATATGCTTGCTAAGGTCAAGCATCAAGCGACAATAACACTCCTCCACACACACACACATACACGCACGTGGCGCCATCTATTGAAAAGCTTCGCCTGCAAAAGCTGCAAGCTTTGTCCGCTGCTCGATTTGATTTATATTCATTTTCCGTTTCGAACTTCCAGCGAGCTTGCGTTTTCGAAATTTCAACAAGTTTCGCCTCTGCGCGCTGCAGACAGACGTCGGCAGCGCTGCTGACGTCGACGGCGCGCCGCAGCTGTCGGCATGTGTTGCTCAGCAGCAGCGACGAGCACGTGCTGCGCGCTCGGCCTCGCTCGACTCGCTTCGGTTCGGCTTCGTTTCGTGTCGGCTTCTGCGGCAGTTTTTGAGGCATTTTCCTGTGCTGCGTCTCAGCTAGCTGCGTGCCTGTGTCTCTGTGTGTGTGTGTGTATTTTCAGCAATAAAAAAAAAGCTGCACTGCCGGCTCAGGATGCTGCTACGTGCCACACTTCTAACTTATCAGTTCTTGAGCGCCCACCAACACCCTCCCCTCTGTACCCACCCCTCTGACTAGTATTCGCTAGTTTTTTATTTTATTGTCTGCTGCGTAAACTCTAGATCCCGTCAAAGGACTTTAGCCGGCAACACATACCGCCCCGCCCCCCTCTCCCTGTTCCCACTTCCTACAATGCCGCCACACTTCACATTCCTGTGGGTTATTGAACAGAAGCCGCGATAAGCGCAGAGCCTTCGATGCCGGCGTCGCCCTCATAAATATGCAAAGAAAATGCAAACGAACTAAACGAGCCGAACAAAAAAAAATACAAAAAAATAAACAGAAAACGGGCTGGGAAAAAAAGGGAAAACGGCAAGAAGCAGAAGAGAATTAAACGTGAGGAAAAAGGCAGCAACGACAAACGCTGCGATGTCGAAATTTCCGTGGACGCCCTTTCGATACTCGGGCCTAGGCGTGGCAACGGGGCGTATGAATATTTAAACTGTTCAATTGCCACGCCTACAGCGGCAATTAGGGCAATTTAAGAGGGAAAATGAAAAAGGGAACACATTTTTTTTTTTATTTTGCTTTCGTAATTTAAGGACTCATCCTTCCGAATGCCTTTCGAGGCGGGGCCCATTAAAGGGCTTGCCATTTAATTCGATTGGTAAACAATTTCAAGCGAAGCTCGAGCAATTTTTAATTAATTATATATAATCTCCCACTTAATAGATATTTGCATTTTTGCGGCTCTCAAATTTGTTGCAGCAGAGCCTAATATGCTACTTTTAAGATAATTTAACTGCCAATGTTATATAGAAAGGATCAAGAGTAGAAATGAAACAATTATTTTCGTATGTTCGAACCATTTTCTTTCAGCTTTTGCTGCATTTCCCTTCAATCCATAGAGTATTGCGAAGTGTTAAGAAAAAGCTAGAGTTATATGAATCATGCTTGTCAATTTATCGATTTATCGATTATCGATTGTCTCGTGCTGCGCGGACACCAAGAAGACCTACGTTCAATTCTCTAGCTATGAAGGCTCTGAGATCGATGCGTTTACACATGCAGACAGACGGATAGACAGGACGTGGCTAGATCGACTAGATCGAGATATACAGAATATAAAAGCTTATAGATAATCCTAGTAAAAGAACAGGCCGAATTCCCGGGCATTATCCTAGCAAAAGAACTGTCCGAATTCCCGGGCATTCCATGCCCCATGTGATCTCATCGAAAGACCTCAAGTCCTTTACCTTTACCTTTACCTTTACCTTTACCTTTACCTTTAGCTTTACCAGACTCAACTTAAGTCGAGCACCGAGATAAGCGAAACTTATTAAATGCTTTAACTTGCGCATTTGTTTAACGATTGTGTTAAAAGTAATAGCCGGAAATTAATTAAAAACTTGACTTGGGCCGTTAAGAAAACGACTTGAGAAATTAAAACTGAAGTTCTCACATTGGATATTCTGAAAGTGAGCGCATAAAAACGCGTCTCAAGTGACATTTTCAGTTTCATTTCTAGTTTTACACAGGTGCGGACTGCTGCTGCTGCTGCTGCTGGCGTCATAAAAGCCAAGTTGAGCGAGCGCCTGGCGCAGTCGTTAAATCCTTTTGGTAATTTCCCTTGCACTCGCATTGCTCATACGCCACATTGTACCGCCGAGAGGGACGTCGGCTTATGCTTGGCAACTGCCGCCACCCAGTCAATATAGCAGAAACATGCATATATTTAGTACATCGCACTAACCGACTATGCGAACTAGCTCAGTTTTTCAAATATCGTGTTGGGCCTTGTCTTGACTTGTCCATCACATGCAGCATATGTAACCATATCCAGCGGATCGCATTGCTGAGATGGGAACTATCGGAATATTTGTAACGGAAACGTGAGAGGTAGTATTTCTCTGCAATAGCCACGTAATAAATGTCTCCCAGCATGAAAGCTAAATATTGCAGAACTCTGCAAGCCGTTTACCTCTTAAAGTATTATGTGTAACGAGTTGGAGGGTTGATTCGACATTTGCCCTGCATAGCTGCTGCTCCTTCTACGACCGTAGCGAATATTACTTCATATAAATCTCTGCAATGCTCTCGCTATTCGCTCGCGAGTGCATTTAATCTGCGACCCGGCAAGGTTATTTGCTCTTATTTCGTTTAAAGCACAACTTTAAGGCGAACGAAGCAACGTCTTGACATTTTGATTTATATTGTTGGAGACTGTTGCCGGCGTGGCTGTTGCTGCTGTTGCTACTGTTGCTGCTGCTGTGGCTTGTTGCTTGGCATCAGCATAATCGGCTTATTGGCAGTGAATCCAGTCGCAAGCTGATTCTGTTGCCGAATTGCGTCTTAGCAACTGCCAAATTGATGTTGTTGCTGCCGTTGCTGTTGATGTTGCTGCTGTTCTTGTTGCTGTTGTTGCAGCTGTTGTTGTTTATGCTTTTGCTATTGCTGCTGCTGTAGCTATTGTTGCTGATGTGGCTGTTGTTGCCGTTGCTTTTGCTGCTGCTGTTGTCGTTTGTGCTGTTGTTGTTGTTGCTGTTGTTGTCGTTGTTGTTGTTGCTGCTGTGGCTGCTGCTGCTGTTGTTTATGCTTTTGCTATTGCCGCTGCTGTAGCTATTGTTGCTGCTGCTGTTGCCACTGTTACCTATGCGCTGTCGTCGCCTTTGTCCTGCGGCTTAGCTGTCTGTTGCTTGAACAGTTTGGCCACTCGCTTTAAAGGCGACTAAGAAGCTGCCTCTTATGCTTATGTAACTAAAAACCAAGTGAATTGTTGCCGCTGCTGCTGCCGCTGCTGCTATTGTTGCTGCTGCTGTTGTCGCAGATTTAACGAGCTCGTTCCGTCTCATTGACTTTGGCCGCGCTCTGCGTGTGCATCTGAGACTAATGGAAATTGAATTCGCAAACCGATTTGGCCCTGCAAATGCAAATGAAGTGCAAACTACTTACAACTTCATGACCAAGGGTGCGGGGGCAATGGGGTGACGAGCAGAGAGAGGAGAGGAGAGACTGCAGCTGAAGGCGGGAATTCCATTCAATTTTGCAAAAGTTGAATTGGGATCTATTTAGGAAATTTAGTGTAAAAACAAAACAAATGCAGAAACTCAAAGTGTCAACTGCTGATTATCTTCTACTTCTTCTTCTTGCTGGATAAAACAACACGCTCTTAGCTCAAGCACTTCCTCTTCCTCTTGCTCTGTTTGCCTATTGTACCTATGCAAACAATTGTGAATGAAGAGCTGAGCAAATCGGTATGCTCGCTTAATGCTTAGTCGGGCGCAAGGATTTCAAGTTTGAATTTTATTATCTCGAGCTAATATACCCTGAACGCAATGAATGCATGGGTATAATGGTTTTGTGCAACTGTTTGAAACATGAAGCAAGGCGAAATGAGACATAAACCAAACCTAAAGAGCTTGAAAGCGACATTTTGTCTAGAAGTTTCTTTATAGGAAGTAGGTGGAAGGGAGTCCTGCCTAATTCCACTAGCAACGATGGAAAACAGGTGAAAACTGTTTTAAATCTTAAAATTAACCTTATCCCTAGTCAATTTACAAATCCTTCTGACGTCTGCGGGGGTGAGTTGGCTGAGCGTCAGACCGAGAAGCGAGAGGTCGCTGGTTCAAGCTTTTGGGTCAATAAAGAACACACAGTTCTCTCTAAAAATTCACTGACCTTTTCGGTCAGACTCGTTTTTGGGTAGAGTTAACATTATCCACGGGCGGAAAATAGGTGAAAAGGTAGGTGGGGCAAGGCTGGATAATAAGCCATGGTGGAATATATAAATGAAAAATATTATACCTAATATAATATATATATTGGATATATATATATATATATGATGTTATCATATATATATAAGCAAATACATGCACTTCAAGGAAATCGACAGCTGACTGTAAATACATTAATCTAAAGCTCGATAAACACGAGTTCCTTCCGATTGGCGCACTCAAACTTGTTGAGGATATGGCATTATTATGTGAAGAGAAACATTTGCCCACTCATCGGTTCGAAAATGGAGGCGCGAACATGTGCGTTTGCTTCTGCTTCTGCATCTTCTTCTTATGCTAGTTGTTGTTTCTTGTTTTCAATTGCCGCCGCTGAATGGCACACTTCCCCAGACTTAGCGCCAACTGGATGCACTCCGTCGTTGCGCTGGGCAGCAGGACGCATGCGTCTGCCAGGAAAGAGTTGGGCCAAATGGCAAAGGCTCTGGTCACATTGTTGTGCTCTTTGCCACCGAAAGCAATTGTTGTTGCACATATTATATGGTCAGTTTTATGTGCTCAAATGTTTTCGCAAATTCATCAGAATTATTATCATTTATTTGTTTTATTTGAATTCATTTTTGTTGATTTCTGATTGCTTATTTCTCAGCTGTGCCTGGCAGGCTCACTCTTTGGCTGGCGCTTTCTCTTTGCAGTTGCTCTCTTACAAAAACAAAGCACTCACACACACACACACACACACTGTCACACACACACACTAGCACAGCCGGCGAAAGACGTGCCGCATTGGAAAATTGTCGCACACAAAAGTTTCAGTCGGAAATTAGACGCCAACGCGTTCGGTTTGACTCTTCAAGGCGCGCTCTCTCGCTATCTCTCTCTGTCTGTTTCACTCGCTCCCTCTCTCACTCTCACTCACACTCACACGCTGACCGCCACAGTGTGGCCAGAAAGTGTGAAAAACTTGTTAAACGCATCGCTTCAAAGCGCTGCAAATCGCATCGATATATAAACATATATATATATATATATATACGTATGTATATAGCCAGAGATTGGGAATTGATGTGTGGCGGAAATTCAATGAAAGCCTTGTGAGCTTGGCATTTTACCCCTCCTTCAAAAAAAAACAAATAAAAAAACTATTGACTTTGGTTGTTTTCCCTGCACAGCTATCAGTGCCGGAAAAATAAGACAAGATAACAAGAAAAGATGAATATAAGGCTTTCATTAAATACTTAATAATGCGCCGCCATGTGAACGCTTGGAACTGTAGACAGCTCGTATAAATAGAGCGCCCACTTGAAAGTGCTAAAAATAATATTTATTTTTTAATTTTTTTGTTGTTGTTTTCCATTTGTTATTTGGAGGCGGGCTGCTTGCACTCGTGTGTCTCATAAATCAAAACGGAAACTTTTTAATTGAACTGATCGAACAGGTGCGCGCCAAGATGTTGCTGGCCGTTAATCAGAGTGTGCACAATTCAAAGCGACGTCGCGCCGCGGAGGCCGAAACGGCGGCGGAGGTGGAGGCTGAGGCGAATGCGGCAACAGCGAGAGCAAACAGCAACGCCTCCAGGGAGCTAACAGATTCCACAACCCAGCTGGTGGCCAATATGCTGCTGGATGAGACAAACGCCGCAGGGAGTCCAGGCACAAGTCGAAGCACCAGCACGGACACGACATCGCTGGCGACCAGGTGCCAGAGCTGCCAGCATCAGCAGCGGCTGGTGCGTCAGGGCTGCAAGTGCGGCTGCAACTGCATCAACAAGCTGGAGGAAAGCGGCGAGCTGGGCGGCTCCTTGGTGCTGGTCTATATTTATTTGGGTGCGCTGACTCTTATGCTGGCCACGCTGTCCATACTATTCTATACGTATAGCCAGGCGGGCGAGGAGTCGGCTACGATGGCCATGCTGGGTCAGAGTGCCTTTCGGAACCAGTTCCAAGATGAACTGATGCGTTCGGAGCATGTGCTGCGCGCCATGGTTATGCAGATCATGGAAAGGGATTACCCGCAGGAGGCGAGGTGAGTTTCTTATTCTTCTCTCAGTTCAAGTCCGACCAATTCTGGCTCCGTTCACAATGTAACCAGTTCATTTGAACAAGAGGTCGACTCAAATGGCTCCATTTGAGTTCCGTTAAGGATTTCAGTCGTAGTTCCGTTAAGGATTTCAGTCGAATCTGTATTTCCATTCAAGCTGCGAGTGCAATTAAATTCCATTGCACACTTACTAGTTCCAGTCCCAGCTACAGTACAGCGTTTAGTTCCTTTTACTTTACAGTCCACTCCAGACACATTACGGTCCAACAACGGCGCAGCCGAGCAGCGTTGTCCGGAACGAGCGCAAGCTGAACAACAACTACCTGACCCATTTGCCAAATGGAAAGCGCGTCCGGAGAGACATCGCCTCGTCGTCGCCGGCCTCCATGCATGGCAAGTGTGGCACAGCAGAAACGGAACTAGTTCAGCTGCAGCGAACTTAAAGATATGGTATTCTAATTGCAGCAGATCCGTTGATCGAGTTCTTCAATCCGAATCATCGCAAGGCCCTGGAGGAGCAGGACACGGAGATACGCAAGCGCACGGGCTTAAAGGGCGCCGCACCGGGCGGCGATGATTGGATCTATTTGAATACATATTGCCGTGTGCCGGAGAAGATAATTACCGGTTTTTGCAAGGGCACACAGGATTATTGCCCGCCAGCGCCAGCCGGGCCAATGGGCCCGATTGGACCCAAGGGACCAACCGGTAATCCCGGCCTGCCGGGCATACCCGGTCCCAAGGGTAATCGTGGCGATGTCGGCTTGCCCGGCGCACCGGGCGTCGACGGTGTGGGCCAACAGGGCGCAACGGGTCCACGCGGCCCCAAGGGTGATCCCGGCGCCGTGGGGCGTGCTGGCCTCGATGGGCGAGACGGTGTGCCCGGTGAGCCAGGCCTCGATGGGGTGCCGGGACGTGCGGGCGCCGATGGCAAAAACGGGCTGCCAGGACGAGATGGCAAGGATGGCCTGAACGGTAAGGACGGCAAGGATGGCATGTCCATAACGGGCCCCAAGGGGGCACAGGGTCCACCCGGTGAAAGAGGCCTAAAGGGTGAGTAGCATTCGCAAAGCTGGCAAACAGCCTCCAAACCATTTCAAACTTGCTCAAGCACAGGCATTGCTGGGCCACGCGGACGTCCTGGCAAGCCGGGCACCAATGGCACACCCGGCGTGCCGGGCATCAACACCTGGAAGATGCAGTACCCCAATGGCAGCGCCTCCAATGATCTGCTCATACCGCCCTCCATAACAGGTGAGTGAACCGAGCAGGCCAAGCAAGTCTTGTCTAGAGCTGAGCTAAGTCTTCGACGCTCGCAGATCTGAAGGCGCCCAACTATCGGCGCAACGTCATCGTGGAGGAGGGCAAGACGCTCAACATGAGCTGCTCGGCGACAGGCAATCCCCAGCCGCAGGTGGAATGGCGGCGCGAAGATGGACGCACCATCAATGTGAATGGCATCGAGCGTGAGTGGCGAATAGACCATGGCCACAGGCCGACTCGTTAACATTGCTTGTCTCTCTCTACAGTCAGCTCGATCAGTGGCCAGTACATCAAGTTCACGAACATCACGCGTCATCAGATGGCGGCCTATACGTGCCATGCGAACAATGGCATCGCGCCCGTTGCCAATGCTACGTTCCTGGTGGAGGTGCACTGTGAGTACGGCAAAATGTTTGATTATTCCTATAGGTTGTGCAATCGGCTTCGGCTCTTCTTTGGCTTCCATCAATTCCAGTTGCGCCCATGATATCTGTGTACCGACAAATGATCTATGCGGAGTACCAGAGCAGCGCCACATTGGAATGCCAGGTGGAGGCCTTCCCGGAGGCCATACGCTACTGGGAGCGTGCCTACGATGGCAAGATTCTCGACCCAAGTGATAAGTATCGCATTGAATCTTATCCAGACGGGTGAGTACCGATTGAACCTATCCTAACCCCTTTAATGAACTGCTCTGCCACAGCTTTAAGACCTCCATGCGCCTGACCATAAGCAATCTGCGCAAAGATGACTTTGGCTACTATCACTGTGTGGCACGCAATGAGCTGAATGCGACCATGGTCAACTTTGAGATAGCACGTAAATAGATCTAGATCTGAGCTAACTATAATTGATTATTGACAACATTCCCCTTCGGTACTATAGCGCAGGATCCGAATAGTGAGACGCCCTATGTGGGCAACAATGTCAAGGTCTATGGACAGCGACCGCCCGAAAGTGAATGCCCCGTTTGTGATCAGTGTCCAGATCCCAGGTGAGCTCTGCCCACTAGCTAAATCAATCGACCGGACTAAATTGTAATTCCTTTAGCTTGTATCAATGCAAGGATTCCATACTCAACAACTTTGAGATACAGCCCACGGGCAATCGCAGCTACCCGGGCCTGCCCAAGCGTGCCAAGAGTGAGTTTTACATAGTTTCAATTATATATAAGCCGTATATCCTGCATATCTCCTGCTACACCTGCAGCCTGCTATCTGTATGCGGTGGGTAAACCCGTGTTCCACAAGGTTGTCAATGAGAAGTTTGGTTCGTGGCTGCGTGATGCGGCGCCCAGAGAAGCGGATAGAGAGAAGACGTTTGTGACCAATGAGAATGATGCCTACAATCTGTTCGAGTTCTCCACGCGCATACAGTACCGCATGAACAGTGTGCCCAGGCATAAGTACGAAATCTCCGAGGGTTTTCAGGTGCGTCTACCCAACTCCGCAGCACACACATAACACATTAAAGTTTGGATATATTTCTAGGGCAATGCGCATGTGGTTTATAATGGTTCGTTCTACTATCAGCAGAAGAACTCCGATTTGGTTGTCAAGCTGGATTTGACGACCTCCAAGAAGATAAGTGAGTGCCAGCCACAGAAATACTTTTTATATTTAGATCCTAAACAGTTTGTAATGCAGGCATACAGCTGCCCTATGCGGGAGTCGCTGCTGGCAATCGGCTGTACGCAACGGATTATAATTTTATGGACTTTAATGTGGATGAGGTCGGTCTCTGGGTCATCTACAGCACACACGACTCCAACAATACGCTGGTAGCCAAGGTAATTCGTTAGGAAATACTTTCAAATACTTTCTTTAACTTGGCTTTATCTATGCGATTTTAGCTGGATGCCGAGACCCTGAGAATGCAGTACAATTTCAATATAACACTTGATCACAAGCAATTCGGCGAAATGTTCATTGTCTGCGGCAATTTGTATGCCATCGACTCGGGCACCGATAAAAATACCCAAATACGCTACGTGGTCGATCTCTACAAAGGCAAACTTCTTAACGCAAATCTTCCCTTCTCGAATCCCTTCAGCTATACGACCACGGTCGGCTACAATCCCCTCACTGTGGTACGTACACACTCTCAGAAATCTCTTCTCCACATCTATTTCAAGCACTTTTTTTTGCTTTCCATCTTTTCAGGAACTCTACTCCTGGGACAAGGGCAATGCACTCACATATCCTATACGCTACAATGAGCATCGTCTGGTTACCGATAATATTTAAGTCAAATGTTTCACAAAATAAATGCTAAATTGTTCTCTTTTTTTTACCACACACTTGTCATATATGTCTATTAATTAGCTTTTGTCATATGCTAATTAGCTGGTTGGGCTAGGCTTGATCTAATACAGGGCGGCAAATAGAACTCCGTAACTCTTGAAACAAATATACCCGGCAGTCCTCCAAAATCGATTTCAAAAGGTATATTTCTTGTTTGGCCCGCAGGGTAGACTCCATCCTGTAAAGTGCTTAGATGGAACCCTTTTGGTATATGGTACGAAGACTAAGCTGAAGGCATTTCCATAATGCAGCAAGAATATTCTAGTCCGCAGTTGGCAGTGGACGACTTGAAGATTTCCCCTAAGTCTATTGCTGTCTTACTTGGCCAAATATATATTCGCAAATACACATATAGGCATTCACACACAGAAGCACACGCCCACACACAGAAGCACACGCCCACACACAGACGCACCCCTTTTGCTTCACATTCTACACATTTGCCCGGCCTCTTCATTTGCTATATGTACGCAATGCATTCTTGAATAATAACGGATCTTAATTGAATTTTCAGGGCATATATATGCCCTATAAATGTGTGTAAATTCCCAAGACCAAGGCTATGCCATCGAAGAGGAAGCAAAGAGACTAAGATATCTAAGAGGTATACACCAAAGGTGAAGCAACAGGGCAAAATTTGTTCATTTAACCAGATCGAAGGCAGTTTCTGTCGATTTCTGTCGATTACATGGAATCTGTGAAATGTTATATTTGATCTGAAAGCGTCTTCACAGGTCAGGCAAAAAGATGGACTCGTGAGGTTAGACAGATCTAGACATAAGCTTGATGGGATCGAAGAAGCCTCCTTCTGCTTGTTACACACCTTTGGATCCAGTTATTATTTCGCCTGTTACACTATAAAATAGTTTCAGGCTATAAAAATGCCCTACTGCTATTAAGTGAAGTGAAGTAGAAAATGTGATTAAAGTTTTGTTTAGCCAACAACATTTCACACTTCGTTGTGCGGCCTTTCAGTATAGAATTTACATAATATATAGCATAGAAATGTGTTGGAATGCATCTCGTACTTTTATTACGTTCCCATTTGATATTCATACCTTCACATATTTACCTGTTGCACATGCTCAAATAGTAATATCAACGATTGCATTTCTCACAAGCAACTTGTAATTGAATATGCAATGATATAATAGATCGTAATACGCGATCGGATCAACTGCGAGGTGCGAAATATTAATTTGTGACAACAGACAAACAAAAGCAGACAGAAATCGCAGCTTAACAAACACAAACAAATGTCTCAGTACACAATAATGCGACTAAGTCGACACAATCAATCAAAACCGAGCACTCACATCGTTGCGATAATCATAAGTCAAGCTAAGGTAGGTTAAGTAGAACAACAAAGTGGCAGGTTCTCGCTCTAGAGAGAGAGAGAGAGGGAGAGAGAGAGAGAGAGAGAGAGAGAGAGAGAGAGAGAGAGAGAGAGAGAGAGAGAGAGAGAGAGAGAAAGAGAGAGAGAGACAATTATATATGCAGAGACAATTCTGGAATTGTAGCTGTAATATGTCAAACAAAGAGTTCGATATCTTCAATAACTTAGGTTTTCTATATATTTTAGATAACATAAGTTCACAGTTCAGTTTTAATGAAGAAGGCTAAATGGAGGCTTATAAAAAAGTCTTACATCTACCAAAAGTCTAGTTGTCCTGCGAAAGAGAAAGCTCTGGGCATAGTACACATCGGTCAACATAGAATATTATGTTATCCAAAACTTTAGGAACTCTCAAACCAACAAGGGTGGGTGTAGCATGGGGAATATCTTATCTTATTTTGTACTTATCGAAATGCCGAGAACAAATCATAAACAAAATGCTTTCATTGTAAATCGATCTGGGAGATTGATTGGATGAGGCAAAGTGCTTTTCAATCTCCTCCGCGTTTGTACTTCTCCAATTCTGCACTTAGGATGGTTTCCCAGTCGCGTTATGTAGCTTGTAGCCTGTGTGTCCTAATCCTAATCCCAATCCTAAATCCTTTTCCAAATCGGAAGCACGCAAATACCAGGGGGCAACAGATAGTTGTCGAAGCCTTTTTGCTTGAAACACCCCGATTTTCGTAAGGGGAGGCATTTTGCAGCAATTCAGTATACCTGAATACCATAACGCCAGGCGGAAGCTATGCAGGTCTTATAGATGGTTACTTTATTACTTTTAGCTACTGTTCAGTAGCCATCTAAGTTTTCCCAATCTGTACTTCAGGGTTGCTGAAACACTTCATTCTAAGAGGTCTAAGTGCATCCCTAAGTATTTGTAGCTCACCAATTGATCGCTCAAGAAAACTCCCGGACATATATTCCGGCGGAGCGCATAGGTCACATTGGCAGATTCTTTTAAATGAATGCCCATATTCCAACGCTTGGCCCACATTTCAAATTTGTGGAGGTATTGCTGCAGGACGTAAGCATACGTTTCGTATACGTTATTTTCGGCAAGTTTGTCTTTAGTGTTGACTCATAAATTGACAGAATGAACCAAGAAGGTAAACCATGAGCAAAATGCACCCCTTCACTAAAATCTTATGCTTTAGCCAAGTTATGAAAGCTTTAAGTTTGGTGTGAATATTTACTGAGGGCTGCGAGTGAGTGAAAAGTTGTAGGTTAATGGATATTTTGGATGTCGAAACACGCGTTAATTATGTTGAAGCTTGTTTAATAAAATTCAAGACCTGTTGCAAATCTTGTTAAGTAGATGTTCCTGCTGCTAGCAACAAAAACTGTAATGCAGATAGTTTTTGCTGACATTGTGCACTCAACTCAATCGGCGAACTTTTCTCAACTAGATTTAGCAATTCCAGCTGACCTTAATGAGCTGCACGAAGCGATTGCCTGGCTGCAGCCGGCGGCGCAGCCCGGGCCACCCATTGACAGAAACGTCTGCAATTAGCTGCAATAATGTTGACATTATCCTCGTCTGCTTCATCAATTATGGCTGCACCCCGCACCCACCCCCTCCACACTTTGTCATCTCATCCCTTTCTGCCTTTCTGTCGCTGCCCTGCTGCTACCTCCTGCTGCAGCAACAAGTTCAGTTCCTGCTGCTGCGGCAACATTCAAAAGGCAGCCAGCGGAAACTGCGCGAGATTGCAAGCCGAGTATGCAGAGACCTAGCTGAAAAGGGGCTGAAAACATAGGCTGAGAGGGGCTCTATTGGGGGAGGGGTTGTCGCAATTTGCAAGCTGCAATTGTCGCACAGCTCCGGCCTGCAGTTGTCGGATGTTAGCCTCGGCTCCAAGCAGGCAGAGACTGACTGACTGACTGACTGATTGACTGACTGATTGACTGACTGACGGTCTATCCGACTGTCACTGCTCAGCGTCGAGCGCATTTCATGGCAACTGTCACCCACACCGACTTACCGCTCCAGCCACGCCCCCCCGCCGCCCACTGGTGAGTGTACTCTCATTGATTGCTTTGTGCTTTTGTGCCCACCCAAAATTGACTCTGCATCCGTGCCCCTCCTGGCCGTGGGCAACTTTTGCCAACAACATTTTGCCACATTTCAATTTCGTTTTACATGTGCCTCATGTGCGTGCCACATACATTTCGGCATTACAGCCTCCGATTCTGTTGCATGTCTGTCAATTTGCATTTTTCGTTCCTTACTGAAATTGCAACAAGCCCTTTTCCTCAAACCCCCCTCCCCCTCCCGCACGCCCCTCTCCCACGCCCACCAACTGTGTTTGCCTTTGTAATTGCGTGCGCAATTTCCCAACTGCCTTTACCCACTGGATTTTCACATGTTTTTCGCATTTTCCGAAGCCTTTTCGGTAATCAGCGAGACAAGCAGCTGACGGAATTGATTAGAAGTTCATCGAATTACGAATTCCGAAATTCCAACGACGAATGCCGAAGCCTTCAGGCCATAATTTGATTGTAATCGAAATGCGTTGCATTTCCTTGATTTGGATCCCCATTAAATTAAATTGATTTCAACATGAAATGCCTTAAATGATTTGGTAAGCTTTCAGAAGTTGAGGGGATTAATAAATTTCACATTCTAAAACCTCGCTCTTGGTACGAATGTAATCCAGTTGGCGAGAGGCTCAGGCATCAGATGTGCCCCCTCCCTTATATGGTATATTATATGGGACGATTTGCCCAGGACTACGTTTGTTATAGATATTTTGAACACATAAGAGGAATGGGGTTAAATGGGGAAGGAATCAAATATATAATTACTAATTTGGAATGAAAATTACCAAAAAGCTTCTCTAAAGATCGATAAGACATAGGTAAGAGTTCTTAAGTTGGCAGTGTCCGACTAGAGGATGCCCTGAACGTGCTTACACTAACCACGTTTTTCTTAGCATTAGATTGCCTGTGCATGCCTTATCGGAAGCCTTAAAATGAAAGATACATGATCTGCATATACTATTCTAGAAGCTACATGTTAAATTTGGTGAGTCTAGCTCTTGAAACCCAAGAGATCTACTCATGAAGCACGACATCGATTCTTATCGACTGCTTGGAAACGGGGCAAGTTATCGATTAACGATAACAAACTCGTGCTGCACGGACACTGGAAGGACCTACGTTCAAAGCTTGTAGCTACCCTAGGCTCTGAGATCGACCCATTCAGATGGACGCACGGATGGACGGATAGACATAGCTAGATCGATGCTGACCGAGAATATATACACTTTAAGGGGTCAGATAGGCTGCCTTCGCACTTTTAGAAGCATGTGTGCCACCAATATACCCTTATTGGCTATTGTAAATGGGTGCCCAAGCACATAAGGTATATATCATTTTGATCAGCCTCAACATCCGATCTGATCTAGCTGTTTTCACCTGTTTCTCCGTATGTTCGAAAACGTCGATTTCAGGTACTACGAAAGCCAGCTCCTCCTGTTGCCTATCATCGATAGCTTGCCCGGAAACCGATAAGAATCGATAACAATATTATCGTTCTAAGCTTAACCTAAAGCTAAGAAAAGCTAGAGTTAGCTTTGTAGCCTCTGCATAGTATTCACTTTTAGGAATATCTCCCGACATTTACCCCAGAATGACTCATTTCTAAATGTAGCTGCATACCATATCTCAGCAATGGAAACTTTATAGAAATCGGACTATATATACCGAAGTTAATCAGGAGTGCATTTCTTATCTATGTATAGTATGGCGAGAATGTTTGTAGAGGCAGCCGAGGTAACGAGTTCAAGCCCAGTCGGGCGTTTCTTTCAACTCGATTGACTTCCATTTCCCTAGCCTTTAAAGTTGGTGAGAGTCTGAAAATGGTGTGCTCTACACTTTAAAGAACTCTTTCCAACAATTTTACCAAGCAAATCAAATGACGAGCTACGTTTATCCAGTGCAGCTCGACTGCAACTGCATTCTACTGCAGCTTCAATTAGCGTAAAATCCTAAATGGACCATCAAATAAATGAAAAGTGATTTGTCCAGGACAAGTTGGCTTTTAAAATGTTAAAATTTTGTACTTATATAAAAATAGGATTGTTTGAGTGACATTTTAAATGCTCGTTTTCCAGCTGCCAACTTAATCAATTAACGCTCTTTCAATCTGTGACTAATTAAGCGCCATCTGTCGACCATTTTGGCTTAATTGAATTAGCATTTGCAGTGTGACCGTTCGTGTGTGTGTGTGTGTGTAAGTGTGCACGTAGTTTGATTTATGCAGTTTTAAATATATCACGAAAATCTGGCCAAATGCCAAGGAAAACAGCTTGACTAGCCCCCCTCCTTCCTCCTTCCTCTGCACATGCAGTCCATAAAATTGAAGCGCGTTTCAAATCATTTTTCATTTATATATATATACACATAATATATATATTTTGGCCAGCCAGCGGGGGGAGTGCACAGCTGCTGTCGGACAGCCATTTGTAAGGATAATGCGCCGTTGTCAAATTGCCAAAAGCCTGCAGTACATCGGAAGCCGTCAGGATGGGAGGCGGGAGGAGGGGCGTACTGAGAGACAGCGTGGGTCAGCGGGTTATGTGTTCCGGACTTGAAAACAGCTGTTTAGCGCTTAAGCATATTTGGCAGTTGCTTTCATTTGGCTTTCACTTTGGCTCTCCATTTTCATGCTTCACTGCTCACAGCTGACCGAGCGACTCCACGCCCCTTCATCCCCTCAAGCCTTACCATCCCCCTTCAGCTTGTCAAGCAGTTGACGCTCGCCTGACCCAACCTTTAGCAACAGTTTGGCTGGCTATTCGCTCCATTTTCATGGTCAAGTGCAGCGTTTGACAGGTCCGAGTTAACATTTTAATCAAAATGCTAAAATTAATTGGAAATTTTCATTTTATGCCCCGCATTTGTTGAGGAGGTTATGTAATTGACAGAGGAAAGGCATATCTGAGTCCAAGTGCATAAATCAGACTAAAATACACTCTTGATGCCATCTGTCACTCTGAGTTAGCACGACGAAAAATAGAGATCAGATATCTTATATAAATGAATTAGCAATAGTTGAAGCTAACATCTACGGCTTCATAAGGAATATATATATTCTTGATCAGCATCAACAGCCGAGTTGATCTGTTCGTCCATCCGTCTGTCTGTTTCTATGCGAACTTGTCTCCCCGTTTAAAGCTTTCCGTCTTTCTGGTGCAGATAGTAGATACATTTGTTGGAACTGGTCAGAAATAGTATGATCTTTCTCAACTTTCTTCTTTATCAAGATATCTTTACCAACTGATATTTTATACAGCTTTATGGGAAGAATCGATCGCTGAAGGAGTTTTTATATGGCAAAAGATTCTGTTTTCCGATCTTCAAGAGAAGATATTCTGTCTTTCTCTTTTCTAATATCGATAAAAAAAAACGAATTTGTGACATGTTCTTTAAGCACAACTCGAGAGTTATCAGTGCTAGATGCACTGATATTGGTACGTAGCTGCTCGCAGGGTATATGATGGGGAGATATCCTCCCCACATTTCAGCCAAAATTGAAAGCATTTACAGATTCAAAGGTAGATCGTTGAACTTTGGCATATACGCACTTTGGGAATGGGATAATTGGTAATTGTGAGTGTCTATATAAAAGGAAGTTAGGGTCTGTAACGGCAACTTGAGGCTGAGTACAGGATATCTCTAGTCGGGCACTTGCGACTGAAACATTTCCTTTGAACATTAACATTTTCTGCGTGTATGTGTGTGTGTTTGTGTGTGTGTCTGCAGCTCACTGGACCATATAAAACCAATACAATTTCATGGATTTGCTCACTCCTTTTCACCATCCTCCCGCTCCACCCTCTCGACCCTCTCCCCCCGCTCACCCTGCTCCCTGCTCTCCGCCATCCGCTCCAGCTCAGGGCAATAAATGCCATGCAAACAACGACAGCAATTACAATTGAAACAACAACAAACAACCGCTCGGAGTGCCAATAATCATGGCAAAATATGCCGAGCCGTCGATGCGTTAAATTATTTCTGGTAATAAACTGAAAGTGGGCGTCAATAGGCTGGGCGTGGCCCAATCACCCAATCACCCAATCCACAAGCTTGTCCAAACAGAGCCAAGCAACAGCAAATACATCACACACGTATGTATGCATGTTGGCCATCGAGTGAAAGCAGAAACACATTTATTTACCCAATTCAATTTTAAATTAAACTAACAAACGTCGAGCTGCAAACACATTCAAGGTATTCCCTATACAAATTCGTTACTCAATTAATAAAAATAAAATGGGGGATTATGGTATAATGAGAATTTCTGCTGCCAAGGGCTTAAGAAAGAAAAACTCGAAATGATTAAGGGTAGAGCTGGGTGAAAACCCCAAAACTGGAGCATAAATTAGTATATGTCGGAGAATTAAAGTCATCTCCCTGCAGGTCGTCATTGTTGGTCGCTTGATCGTTCGGATTCTGATATTCCGTACTCAGTTCAGGCGGATGCAGGCGGAGTCTTCGTTGCCTTTGTTGCTCATTATTGTCCCTTGAATACACACAACCACAAGAGATAGACCAGATCTAGCAACGCCTACGAAGCCACACACAGCCTCAGTTCGCAAACTGAGTTCCCATTCCACCAGAACTAGTATCTCCCAGCACAACCCATGGTCACACCTTAAAGTCTCATGCCTATCGAGATGCTACAGTACTTCCTCTCCAACATATATGTTAGAAATATGAATATGTTAAAAGCATAAATATGATGTGAACATTCTTCAGAGTCAATGAGACTTACATAGTTATGGAAAATATCGCATTAAATGGATTACATAGAAAATAACTAGTATAGGAAGTGCATACATATGTCGAAAGGGACTGGATTCGATTAGAGTATCATATACATAGCTGCCAATGGAACGATCTGTCGAAAAGTTGTTTCCAACCTTTTTTATACCCTTGCAGAAGGTATTATAATTTTGTCGTGAAATGTGTAACTCATAGAAGGAGACATCTCCGACCCCATAAAGTACATATATTCTTGATCAGCATCAACAGCCGAGTAAATATAGCCATGTCCGTCTGTCCGTCTGTCTGTTTCTATGCGAACTAGTCTCTCAGTTTTCAAGCTATCTTAATGAAACTTTGCAGAAGTCCCTTTTTCTGCACGCAGGACATATGTCAAAACCAGCTGAATCGGACCACTATATCATATAGGTGCCATAGGAACGATCGGTCGAAAACTAAGTTTTTGATTAAAAGCCTTTTTTGTTTATCAAGATACCTTCACCAAGCTCGGCATTAACCATTTTCTCGGCATTAAAAGATTGCAAGGGTATTAGATCTTCGGCGTGCCGAAGATAGCCTTTCTTCCTCGTTTTATATGATATGATTCTATGATATGCAAAATCTTATCAATAGCGAAGCACTTCTTCACATAGCTCTGTATTTGGTATCCTTTACTTTAAGCTACAAAGGTCAACGATTATTTCCTTCAATTGTTCAATCAATTATTTCCTTCAATCGAACCAAAAGCAGCTATATTTATGATAATCACAATTGTAATCAATAACTAATATTTAAATAGGGCACTCCTTGCATGCATTTCTTTTCTCATCAGACTAATGATACTCTACTAAAGTCTGTCAAGCATTTCTTATTGGACTAATACGAATAGGTTCCTTGTGAGCTTCTTTGTAGTCAACTGGTTTGCCCAATTTCGATTGAGATCACGACGCAAAGCGTCTGATTGATTGCTTGATTATGGGCTTCTCTATCACTGTCTGTCTCTCTCTCTCGCTCTCTCTCTCTCGCTCTTTCTCGGCGTGCATTTTAATGGCTGGTCTCAGCTGGCAAGCCCACACCATTGTTGGCTGCATTTAAGCATCCACCTTCTTGGGTCTCATCTCAATTGCCGGGCGTTGTGTTCGCCATCATCCACATGGTGCCGCATTGTGTGGCAGACAATGGTGCAAGTTGGTGCTGTTGCTGCTTCTGCTTTTGCTTCTGCTGCTGTTGCGTGCCACAAACAAAAGCTGCACAATGCTCCACAGCAACAACAACAACAACAACAACAACAGTAGTAGCAGCAATTGTCCTGCCTCAAAATAAACACACACACACAGACACACACACACTGAAACACACAAAAAAAGACAAGAGTAGGCGGCACACACAGCCACATTCGCATTCAGCACACGGCCGAGTGCAGCCCCGCCCCCAACTAGGGCAAAAAAAAAAGAGAAGAAAATGTATGATAGTGCTTGGCAGCGGAAGAAAGGGGCGGGCACAGTGGGCGTGGCAGTCGGCAGCTGGTGCCTTTCATTGTCGTTTTTAAATGCGTTAATTGAGTGCTGCCAATATTTTTTCTTGCCTCGTTGTTGTTTTTCCACTCGGTTTTTTGCGCTCATCCATTTTCCTTAGTCGCATCTCGAAATCAAAGTCAAATGTTCAGCTGCTGCTGCTTTGTTATTTGGCTTGATTTTGTTGTTGCTTTTTTATGGCTACGCCAATTGAAATGTCAGCCAAATTTGCGGGCCAAGTTGTCGTCTTCTCATACCCTGTGCAAAGTGGCATATGCTAATGTTGGGTTTCTTTAACATAATATTGCATGATGATGAGTTTTGTCATTGCTTCGGTCTGACTTTTGCTTAAGCTTTGGCTCGCAAACTTAGTCTGGTAGAAAAAGAAGCTTCTCTGCACAGAAATGAAGTTGGCAAAATTTCAACTCGAATTGGGTGAGAAACTGATATCAAAGTTCATTTCAAAAACATTTACAAAGCAGCCAGAAAAGTGTGTTTCGCAAAGGTGTTGTCAGGCGTGGTCTGCCTGAGCATCAGACGGAGAGGTCGCTGGTTCAAACGCAGCTGAAATTTTGAAACTTAATCAGAAGAAAAAGGGCAATGATTATGTAAGTACGCACTCAAACAGATGGCAAATAAAGCCTAGTATATGAATGCAGCATTATCTTAGAATAATACCCTAGTCAGTTGCTCGAGAGGTTAGATTGGTTAATATATGCTCTCTGTCCAGTTTCAAAACTAGAAAAGATCCCTGAGCTGATAGATAATAAGAAACTGTGAACATTTCTGATGATCCGGCGCAACGCTCCGCCTGAAGATGTTTGTCAAGAGCCTGGCTTTTACCCTATTCCACCATACCCAGGTTCATTTCAATTCTCAATTCTCAAACCTTGAACTGAGCGTAAACGTTTCTTATCAGACAATTCGTGAATCGAATCATGCTTATATGCACATACATTTAGTTAAAGAACCGCATTTGATAGTTCTGCAAAAGAACAGTTCTTTATAGGGTAGCTTGTGGTCGTGCACGCTTGTCTGAGCTCACTTTTCCTCTTGTTGCGTTGACATTTTCAATCGCTTCGCATTGACACTTTGCGTTTTTATGACCATCATTAAAATGCCAAATGACCAGCTGACACACACACACACACACACCCGCGCAGCCGCACGCCCATCGACACCCCCTCGGCAGGCGCGCCCCCTCGCAGCGCGCACCGATCCCACTAGTCTGCACCGCGTGGCTGTTCGCTTTGGTGCACTTCAGTGGACGCCCCTCGGCGCGTTTTATGGCCATTGAGGCGCTTATGCGCTCATTAATTTCGCTTGAGCGAAGTTCAATGGAACTTCGCCCGCCCGCACCGGCAGCCATGATAACTCCACCCCCGCTGCAGATAAAGCCTTGCGAATTTTGAACCAGGCAAATGAAAAATGATTTGCCCGGCCCTAAACAAATGTGGCCCAAACGAGCCGCTAACTTGCCAACTTGCAACAGACGCGAACGCCGATAAGCCCAGCACGCGGCTGGGGCGATAGAGAGAGTGAGAGAGAGAGAGGCAGTAGGCCCCAGTTAGACAGAGAGAGAAAGAGAGAGTAGGTGAGAGCAGTGCAGGCAGTTGCCTAACAAATGACCCGCAATTAGACAACTAAAAATGCTTAGTAACAGCTCTGCAACTGGGAATGTAAATGGCCCAAAGCTGGCCACAGCACGAAACAACATTTAACAAAGCCAACCCAACCATCCACAGAGACCTATGCCGCCTAACATGCCATGGGTTCGGTTCGTCTGGCATCGAAATGGGTGCAACATTTTTTTTAAGTTCCTGCCCCTTGTGGCAACAATGAAACAGTTTAAAATTCGCAAATACCCCATTCCCTACGCCAAGCTCCCAGTTCCGAGCTGCGAAGTAGTTGTGGTAGTTGAAGTAGGTTTCAGTTCAGGCTTGGGTATGGCTGTTTTTACAGTTAAACAATTCGATTTAAGGTTCGTTGTTTGGTAAATATAACAAATAATATAGTGCTAAGAGCTTGAAAACAGAAAAAGCCAGTCCCAAAGCCAGCCGACACCATAAACCAATGTTTTTCAAAATACTAAATAGGTCAGCAGATGCCAACGCTGTCTATGCTTGATGCATCCACTTGGATGCGCTTGCCTCATGCTTTCTCAAGACGCACACTCGCCAAGCATTAAAGTCAATTCAATTATGTGGCTAAGCTGGATGCAGCTGTGGCAACTGCAGCCATGTGTTGTCACACAGCTTGAAGTTGCAAAAGGGAAAAGGAAAGAAAAACAAATTAAAGTCAGCAAATGCGGCAATGCAGCTGCTGTTTTGTCTGTTGTACTAAACAGCAGAAAGCTGCTTTACAACTGAATGAGTATTCATTAGACACACCGATTGCTGATGTTGCACACACACACACCAACACACACACACACAGAGAGAGAGAGAGAGAGGCAACAGCAACAGAGGCAACAATTGCAGCCCGACGACAGCAACATGGTAAATGGGCCAAGAGTTTTTGGTTGCAGCAAATCAGTCAGTCAGCGAGTCGTTTAGTTGTTGTGTAAGTAAATGCCCTTTCACACCACACACACACACACGAACACACACACACACACACGAGCACACACACTCACCTCCGACAGCGAACTAATGATTGGGCACAAAAGCTGCGAACATTTCAATTTCAATGCAAAATAGTTGACTGAATGTTGACTGTGTGTGTGTGTGTGTACTCTGTGTGTATCTGGGTGTGTTTGTGCCTGGGTGTGTGTGTGTGTGTATGTGTGTGTGTGCTAGGCATTCTGTGAGCCAAGTATTTCGTAGCGTTGGCGTTAAATATTACAGCTACGTCAGTTTCTTCTGCTTGCTGCTGCTGTCTGCCACATCCATTGGGCGACCCTTTGCATAAATAACGGCATTCACACTCACACACACACACACACACACACGCATACAGACACAAACGCACAACTACACATGAGAGGCTTATAAAATATTCATATGCACATGCCAGCCCCATGGCTTTAAAGCTCTCAACACACAGGCAGAAAGAAGGGAGAAAAGAGAGAGAGTGTGTGATAAAGAGGGGAAGAGAGAGAGTTAGCGACAGCACACACACACACACACAGAGGCAACACACACACTCAAGCAAAGCAAAGCAACGCCCAAATAAATGGAAAAAGTTTTCGTGCACAATTCTATAAATTCCAAGTTTACCTGCAAACATGCCACACGTGGCCATTGAAGGAATGTAACAAAACTTATGCAAATTTCGAAATGTTCAACTGTTGCACACTACACACAATAACAACATCAACAAATGCACACGCACGCACACACGCGCGCGCACTCAAAATTGCGTTGCCTACTTTGAGGCGCGCATTTCAATTGGCTGCGCCTCGTATATCTCTCGGCGACAGTGTTGCCAGCTGTCGCTAAAAGGTAACTAGCTACATTTAATGCTAAAACTAGCTAAAAACAGCCGAATTCAATAAGTGTTAGTGCAAAGTGTTGCATATGCCAAAAAGGCAAAGAGCTGCCTGGTCTTGCGCCGCTTTCATTCAAGCAGCTGGCAAGGTTAACGTGTACCAGGCAACGCCGGGCAATAGCTGTTATCAGACATTCATATGAGTGTAGCCAGCTGGCAAGAGATCACGCGGGTAGATGTGCAGTCAGGAAGCTCAAACGAAGATCGTTTATGGACGACGGAGGAGAAACTGGAAAGTTTCCCGACGGCCTAGATGATCCCCAACGAAATGAACCCGCCTTGAGCGCGTTCTCTGTAATCATCCCTGGCGGACCCTACTAGGCTGGCAATTGCAAATCTCAACAATTTCTAGCCAAATGTAGCTGGAAAAAAGCTGCACGGTAGCAGCTCAAGTCGGCTTCGGGCACCGTGTGCCATGTGCTTTAAGTGGTCGCCACGGTCGCCGTTCCCATGACCAGGCCCATAGAGCAGGCACATCCTGGCCCGTGGGGCAGGCAACGGGCAACGGGGCATCAACCCTTTTATGTCAGCCTCTACTGACCTTCGTAGTGCTTATGCATAAAATGTGCCCATTGTTATTCGTTGTTTTGTTGCCCCAACACGTTTGCCCCCTCAGCCCATTTGTGTTTGGGACACCACAAAATTATGACCAAATGATAAATGAATGCAACATTTTGCGCTTTGCGCTTCACAAAAAGCCGAAGCAATTACGGAATCCCCATTTATCTATTGAACAGCATCCGTAAATGTTTTTTTTCCCCATCTTTCGCTTAGATTGACACATCTATATCACATCTCATTTGATTGTTCAATTTGATTTGCTCTTTGTGCCTGTCATCGTCAACTTTTCCATTTCCTCTTTGTGCGGTATTCGTGAACGTTTTGCTGGCAGCATACAGCCTCAGCACAGCCACAGAAGAGCCTTCAGCACAACCCACAGAAGAGGAGCCAAAAGTATTGAGCTGGGACTCTTGGCATTTAGTTAAGTTCAATCCAAGGGTTGCCGCAACCCACAAATGCCCTGTTCCATTCGAATGGAATCAGGTTAATGTTGCTGCCGTTGCTTTACTATGCGATGGAATGGCAAAATTATATGAACGACACATTTATTATCCCTTTTTATATTTCAAGTGCTGTTATGTCTATAAATTTGTATACCCTACAGTTGATGAGTGATTGAATGATTGACTAATAGACTGATTGACTAATTGACTGATTGACTAACTGACGAATGGGTGATTAACGCTTAGCTAAGACCGTAAGATTTGGGAAGTCAGAGATCTGGACCTTCACGTTTCGCGCTCAAGTTCATATCCAAATATCTATACGAACATATCTATACGAACGCACATTGTATGAACTATAGGACAAATAGTTCGGACAATAATAATATAATAATCTGCCTCTCACGATATTTTGATCAAGCCCAGCTATTGCTATACTCCCGGCAAGTCCGCAAAACCTGAGCAAACCGTTCTGCTATATCAAGCGACAGAGTATTTAATCTTTGGCGTGCCTTAGCTGGCCATTGCTTCTGGTAAACATTAAATATTGAGCGCAATAAGCGAACGTTGAGCGCTGCATAGTGCGCCATTTGGCAAGCCGTTGTGTGTGGGCGTTGCATTGGGGGGAGTGGCATGATGGCAGCTTGTTATTGCATGCAACATGGAAATGGAAATGGATTGCAGCAACAAGCTGCATGTGTGTAAATCCATTTATGCTTCAGCGCATTTATAACCAATTTTAAAAGCCCAAAGAGCCGCACCAACAGACGTCCGCTGCCAGAAGCGTTGGGTGGTGCAGTGCTGCAGCGGTGCAGTGCTGAGGTGGTGCAACCAGGTGGCAGGACGATTCCGTTGATTTGTGTGTGCGGCATGCGAATGCATCCGATCGCAGTTAAAATTCAATACACTGCAGCTTGTTTTGGGCCGCAAGTCCACATCACATTTCATTTCCAATGCATGTCGTGTCCAAGTGCGAAACATGTGTTGGGTAAAGGGGCAAAAGGGGCAAAGGGGATGGCAACTGCAGATTGGCCATTTAATTGCGCAATTGCCGCATGTTTTACGAGTACTCCGAGCGCTCAAAGCCAACGTTCGTATGCATATTCATGCCACAAGACACAATGTTGCATACTTCCGGGCGTAAGCAGTGCCCCGGTTGCGCGTGCCTGCACGTAAAAATATTTCTACCACCCCCCCCCCCACACACTCAAGTCAGCGCCCGAATCGCTGAGCGAGCGTCCAGCTATGCGAAATGTTGCCTATGAGCGCGCGGGCTGGGGCGTGCTGCGGGGGCGGGGGCGGTGGGCAGAGTTGCAAATGCCAGTCATATTTCAGAATATGTAAATTTAGAATTAAGACTTGGCGCGGGCCACTAGAGAAAACATTTGTCATTCGTTTGTCATGCAACGTCGAGCTTTGATTTTCGTTTCCTCTTTTCGCAAATGGTAATTTTATTCTCGAAATGAGCTTGAAAACTATTTGTAGTACACACAGCTATTTACATGTCAGAAGCAGAGGGACCCTGTAGGAGTGACAGGAAAAAGGAGAACTAGAGGGTGAGAGAGAGAGAGGGAGAAGAGAGAGGAAGCTCTTTGATCTTGCCCCATTCGCTGTTTGTCCCCTCTTTTTGTACTATCTAAATCTCTTTCTCTTTCTTCTTCTTATCTCTATCTGTATCTGTATGAACGTGTATCTGTACCTGTATCTGTATCTGTGTCTATGTCTCTATCTCCATCTCTATCTCTACATGTACCTTTACCTCTATGTCTATCTCCATCTCTATCCCTTTCCAAAATATCTCTATCTCTTTCCAAATCAACCTCTGTCGTTCTTTCTCTCTATCTCTCTCGCTTTCCCTCTTCGTATCTGTCTCTATCCCGAATCCCACTCTCCCTTTCTATATATATATATTTCGATATCTCTCTCGGTTTCTTCTTCTCTTTCTTTGTGTATCTCTCTCCTTCTCACGCTTTCTGTCTCCCTCTCCCTCTCTCAGTTTCGCCTCCACAACTTTCTTAGATAGATAGAAGTTCATGGGTCGAATGTGGCATTCGACAAGAAAACGGTAAATTGTAAAATCGATAAATGTTAAAAACTTACTGATTCAAATTCCGCTCGTTGGAGCCACTCTGGCTTTGGACGTTGTCCGTGTGTCGGCGCTCCTTGTGCACGATGCCCATCAGTTTCATCCATGGATTGTTCTGGGAGCCATGGCCTCCCATGCCGCCACTCTGCCACATGGTCATCTTGGCGGCTTGGATGTGGCACTGGCAGCTTATCCAAAACGCGCCACTTGCTTAGAAACCTGATGTACTTGAACGCGACGATAATAGCATAGATTAACGTTGACTTCGCTTATCGTTATCGTTATAGTTTTTCTTTCTGATAGTGTTTTGATCTGATAGGTAGTAATTTCTTGCAGTTGCAGTGTTGTAAGCGACGCGAAGTTCAGAAGTTCAGGGGATGAGCAGGGCAAGGCAAAGCCGTTATGTTGCTGCGCTTGCTGCGGTTGCTGGCAGCAGCATCAAAATTTCTGTTGCATACTTTCAGGAGGCGCTCATAATTGCTTAGCTTTTCAATATTTGATATCTTGGATGGAATTCAACACCGAGTTTATTGTGGCTTAACTGTTCTTCTTCTTCTTCTTGCTGTGGCCGGTCTAATTCGATCGTTGCAATTTGTTGCTTCTTGTTGTTTTTGCTGTTTTTGTTGTGGGCGGCTGGCGTTGCGTCCTTTGTTCTTGGCTTCTAGCTGCTGTTTTCCATTGAATTTTCCCAATTTATTCTATTTGCCTTCTCTGAAGTTTCAAGTTTTTCGGCTTTTTGGTCATTAATTTTTTTGTGGTTTTTTTTTTGGCTCGATTTGTGTTTTCTTTACTTTTGTTATTATTTACTTAAAGCTTTTCGTTAAGATGCATTCTTGTGTTTATTTTTTTGTTCTTTTGGTTTCACGTTTACGAACTGCAATTTGACTGTGTTTTTCACTTAGTTTGGTTTCACTAGCGTAATGTCTAAAATTAAGAATCACAATGGCGTAAATTGGTTTTAATTCAATTGAAATGAGTTTTTCATATTCTGTATTATTTACTATTAACTTTTTCTATTTGTTTCTTTTTGTTAGCTATTAATTAATTAATGTTCATGTTGTTAACCATTTAATGCTAATTATTGTTAAGTGTTCTTGTGTTCTTGCTGTTCGCCTTCTAATAAAACATAAGTTGCTCTTAAACAATTTAGTTAATTGTAGTTATCCTTTGTTTGTTGTTTGTTTTTCGAGTTATTAATTATTATTGCCTTGCTGTAATTTGTTGTATATTTGCTTGTTAATTAATTGTTATTGTTAATTACATTATTTGTTGTATTTTTCATATGTCTCTAGCTAAATTGTGGCTGGCCTTGGTTTGGTTTCGTTCTTATTATTATTATTATTATTATTATTATTCTTTTGAGTGTTTAGCTAAAAAATTATGAAATATTCGCAACTCAGTTGACCCTGCACCTTAGTATTATTTCATATGTGTTTTTTCATTGCTGTTGCTTTCAACGTATTCCTTTAATTTCCTCTCCTTTGTTTTGGCGATATGAATATGATATCCGGCATATGCAGCAGCTGGAAAAGAACATAAAGGCAGCTAAATTAAATGTTTGTCAAAGCAAAGGGGGTTGAGCATAAAGCTGATAGGTAACTAGTTCGAGGACATGTTTATATTCTCATGTTCTGATCCCACAAACATTGGATTGAACAAGTATGTGTGAGCTAGTCGGCAGTATACGATTCAGAGATACCCTAAGCCCTAAGATACCCTCTATGCTCGAGCAGCACCTGTGCTTCTTCTACTCTCAGCCCCACACACCATGTTTGAGAATCGCACGCTTGATTTACTTCTGTCTGATCTCTGTACGCATCAGGGCATAGCTTTAGCAATCAAATGCGTGTATATACCAAATCCCACGACTATCTACCTCAAGTCGGTCTACTCTATATCAAATATACTATTTACATACTAAAAGTTCTCAGTATACTTAGTTTGAGTTCAGATTCAGATATGCCCAAAGTCGACTACATTACAGCAACGTTCACAGTTGTATAAGCAGTTGTCAAACTAAACTGACAGTTTCATCAGCAAGAAAAATATAATGTCTGCAGATGGCAGAATGAAGCATTAAGGAATCAAGCCAAGGCGGAGACGGAGCCGAAGGCTGTCCCAGTGAGTGGGTTGTCAATGTTGCAACGGCCAAGAGCACAAGCTGACAGCAGCTGGGTGCAAGGAATAGTCGATTTGTGAGTGGCTGGAAGAAGGAGATGTGTGTATGTGTGCGGGTGTCTGTGTGTGCTTATGAGTGTGCTTATGTGTGTGCGAGCGTGTGTGTTTGCGTGTGACCATTTGCAGTGCCATCATTGTCGCCATAAGCATATTAAGAGTACTTCCGTTTAAAAAAAGAACAAGCACAAGCGTGCACTAAACGGGAGTAGCCGATTATGGGATACCCTAGAACAACTACAAGCTAGACGGGTATGCTTGACTGTGTCATATCCTTAGCCCAGTGCCAAGATACTCTTACAAACATTCTAGCTTCCACACATACACAGAGTTCTGTGCATGCTCTAGACGGGTATGTCCGAATATGAGATACCCTAAGCCCAATACTCAGCTAGCCTTACGAACATTCTAGCACATCAAATTGTGTGTATACCAAAATCCAATATCTGGATCGAAGTATACTCTCCGGGTATCTTGATCTCTGAAAGGTACCTAAATATAGGCAAATAAATGAAAACTGCAGATCGATAAATATCGATTACGCTGAAACGGGACTAGCTATCGATCGAAGTAACTTGCGAACTTTGGTGCCCCACTTTTCCACCCATATTCAGTTCGTATAACCTGATACAAACAGAAATGCGTTCTGCATGGTCAGCTTTTGGGCTGGGAGGCGTTTGGCTCGGTCTTGTTCCTTTGGTCAGTTGGTAGCCCGCAGTCTGAGACTACATTATTATAAAATCGGGACAGAAGCGGGAAACGGGCAACGTCAACACTTGGCAGCGCGCACACACACACACGCAAACACGCACAGCCAGCCGCATGCATAATAAAGTAAATTGACTGTAATTAATAATCGTTACACTTGTGTGAGTCTGCCTCAATGTGTGCGTGTGTGTGGTTGTGTGCATGTGACTGCCGCTGGCAAGATGCCCGCTTAACTGGCTGGCAATTCTCCATGCCCACGGCCACAGCAGCCGCATCAGCATCAGCCTCCGGCCTCCAGCCGAAACATCTGGACAACCATGCGAGCAGCAATTTGTCAAGCAGCTGACAAAAAAAAACACACACAGAGCACATGAATATCAAGAGCGCGAATGTTCAAGTTGGGCGTGACCGACTGGCTGATACACTGCGCTCAGCTAAGAGAAATCTATACAAAATGTGAGATATATCTTGGTGTCTTTTGCTGAGGAATGTCTTAATATCGATTCTTATCGATTTTGTGAAAAATAGGTGAGATTTAGATAACTTGTGATAGCCAAGAAACCAGCTCAAATAGTCGATAGGCCAATATGTTATCGATAGCTAGTTGGCAGATCGATAGACCCAAAATATCGCAAACTACTCCCAAGAATAGATGTACGTATATTTTATTGTACTTGTGTGAGTTATCGATAACTTGTGATAGCCAAGAGCCCAGCTCAAATAGTCGATAGGCCAATATGTTATCGATAGCTAGTTGGCAGATCGATAGGCCAAAAATATCGCAAACTAGGATAAATGTACGTCTATTTTATTGTGTTTGTGTGAGTTATCGATAACTTGTGATAGCCAAGAAACCAGCTCAAATAGTCGATAGGCCAATATGTTATCGATAGCTAGTGATAATTAAGAGCTCGGTTCAGATTGTTGGCAGATCGATAGACCCAAAATATCGCAAACTACTCCCAAGAATAGATGTACGTATATTTTATTGTGCTTGTGTGAGTTATCGATAACTTGTGATAGCCAAGAAACTAACTCAAATAGGCGATAGGCCAATATGTTATCGATAGCTAGTTGGCAGATCGATAGGCCAAACCTATCGCAAACTACTCCCAAGAATAAATGTACGTATATTTTATTGTGTTTGTGTGAGTTATGGATAACTTGTGATAGCCAAGAACCCAGCTCTAATAGTCGATAGGCCAATATGTTATCGATAGCTAGTTGGCAGATCGATAGACCCAAAATATCGCTAACTACTCCCAAGAATAGATGTACGTATATTTTATTGTGTTTGTGTGAGTTATGGATAACTTGTGATAGCCAAGAACCCAGCTCTAATAGTCGATAGGCCAATATGTTATCGATAGCTAGTTGGCAGATCGATAGGCCAAACATATCGCTAACTATTTCCAAGAATAAATGTACGTATATTTTATTGTGTTTGTGTGAGTTATGGATAACTTGTGATAGCCAAGAACCCAGCTCTAATAGTCGATAGGCCAATATGTTATCGATAGCTAGTTGGCAGATCGATAGACCCAAAATATCGCTAACTACTCCCAAGAATAGATGTACGTATATTTTATTATGTTTGTGTGAGTTATCGATAACTTGTGATAGCCAAGAGCCCAGCTCAAATAGTCGATAGGCCAATATGTTATCGATAGCTAGTTGGCAGATCGATAGGCCAAAAATATCGCAAACTAGGATAAATGTACGTCTATTTTATTGTGTTTGTGTGAGTTATCGATAACTTGTGATAGCCAAGAAACCAGCTCAAATAGTCGATAGGCCAATATGTTATCGATAGCTAGTGATAATTAAGAGCTCGGTTCAGATTGTTGGCAGATCGATAGACCCAAAATATCGCAAACTACTCCCAAGAATAGATGTACGTATATTTTATTGTGCTTGTGTGAGTTATCGATAACTTGTGATAGCCAAGAAACTAACTCAAATAGGCGATAGGCCAATATGTTATCGATAGCTAGTTGGCAGATCGATAGGCCAAACCTATCGCAAACTACTCCCAAGAATAAATGTACGTATATTTTATTGTGTTTGTGTGAGTTATGGATAACTTGTGATAGCCAAGAACCCAGCTCTAATAGTCGATAGGCCAATATGTTATCGATAGCTAGTTGGCAGATCGATAGACCCAAAATATCGCTAACTACTCCCAAGAATAGATGTACGTATATTTTATTGTGTTTGTGTGAGTTATGGATAACTTGTGATAGCCAAGAACCCAGCTCTAATAGTCGATAGGCCAATATGTTATCGATAGCTAGTTGGCAGATCGATAGGCCAAACATATCGCTAACTATTTCCAAGAATAAATGTACGTATATTTTATTGTGTTTGTGTGAGTTATGGATAACTTGTGATAGCCAAGAACCCAGCTCTAATAGTCGATAGGCCAATATGTTATCGATAGCTAGTTGGCAGATCGATAGACCCAAAATATCGCTAACTACTCCCAAGAATAGATGTACGTATATTTTATTATGTTTGTGTGAGTTATCGATAACTTGTGATAGCCAAGTGTTCAGTTGAGATAGTCGAAGGACAAGAATACGTCTAACTACTGTGCATATGTTTAATTGCATTTGAGAAACGCCTCGCAGACTTTGTAAGTTAGTCTATGGACTCACGCTGTGAGTGTATCCAAAAAAGAAAATTACACGAAAATTTCAAATGAATTGGCTTCAGGCAACTGCAATGCTACAGCCTTAACCCGACAGCAGCCAAAATGGAGAAATTCTTAAGGAATCTACTTTTTTTTAAGGCAGCACAAGTAATGGGTAATGTTCGCATATAGTATAAGTTGCGACACTCTCACAGTGAGTACGTGGACTAATTTACGAAGTCTGTGAGGCATTTATCAAATACAATTTATTATGTGCATACCATATACCTATAAGGATATCAAGAGGAGGCTTCTCCCAGCTTAATACGCATAATAAAATGCATGCATCGCGTTCTCTCTCCCGTTTAATCTCTTACGCTCTTGTGAGCATATTCTCTTGCAATTCTGTTTTGTGTCGCATACCGAAAGGTTTTACATGCTGGGCAAATCTCTCATGCTTAAGCGAATGCAAAGCGCTCGCGACTGAATGCTTTTAATTCGCGGAGATAGGTGCAAATTGTTCACCATTGAAAGGAACATAGAGACAAAATAATGACAATAACAAAAAAAGGACGCATTGAAAAGTATAAATTGAAAGTGGCTTCTATCAAGCACAAATTGCGCCAACTTGGGTTAAGCTACTTTCGAGCCACAGCTCAATTCAGTTGAGCTGAAGCTGAAGCTCAACTGCTGCACAGTACAGGACAGTACAGGACAGGACAGGAGAGCACAGCGCATTCATATTGTATTCACAAAATTTTCGTCATATTGCAAAGTGCGCTGAAGCGTGTCGCATTCAGTGAGAAGCTGCCACCACATCACATCACATCAGAGCAGCGCACAACAGAACACATCGCATCGCATCGCATCACATCACAAAACAGCAGAACGCAACTGAGCGGAGCAAATGTATCCATGACTGTAACTGCTGTTGCGCTTGTCCTTTGTCCTTTGTCGTTTGTCCTTTGTCGCTTGTCGTTTGTTTGCGTGTCGCCTGTCGGTTGTCGTCTGTCGCCAACGCTTCAGCTCAACGATCTGTCAACGTCAACGGTGCGTATGATAAATTTTTATTGTGCAGCAACGACGTTGCCGCCGCCGTCGCCGCCGCAGCCACTAGTCAAGCAAGCGCTTCAGCAGCTTGCGTCTTTGTGGCAGCAACAGCAATACAAACGCCCACACACACACACACACACACACACACAGACAAAAGGAGAGTGCGCCAGGCGGGTTGGCTCTACTAGAAAATACCCTGAACCTAGGCACAACAATTTTTCTACATGCATACACGAAGCATCTCACACACACACACACACACACACAGGCAACTTATGCTGCGGCTGTGCTTCTTCTTCCTCACCTTATATGTATAAAGGAAATGCATTCTTAATAAACTTCGCTATTTATAGTCCGATGTCTTTTGATATTTTAAGGATTTGACTTCTGTATACAAATGTAAGAAACAAAGCTTACGATCAAAGCTCACCAAAATCGATATTTATCGTTTGCGGGTAAGCTCAGCGAAATATCGTTGATCTTAACCCGCCGCTTTCTCGATACCCTAAATTGAAAATCTTAAGTCTTTCAGTTATAGATTATAGATGGATTGCCTTTTGTTGATCGGAAACATGCATATATATAAGCATATATAATATATAATTTAATTTTCCTCCTTTTGCCTGTCACATGCGCCTGCACATAAGCAATATACCCCTTGATAATGAGTACAGGGTATCGCAACCTGAATTGAAATAAATAGCAGCGAGAAAAAGCAAAATTCGCTCAAGTGCGTGCCCAAAACGAAGCTAATTACGCATGCGGCTTTATCATTTATTGGCATGCCAACAAGATTTTTTCATGCACACAAATACATACAAGCACATATATGTATATGCCATATGCAGGAATGTGAAATGTGTACGTAAATGTAATATATATATGCATACTGGGGGAGTTGGCAGCTGGCGCAGCTTTGTCACAGCTTACAGCGGGGATTATCCGCTGGCCGCAGCTTCATGGCCCACGGCAGCCATATTTTTTTAAGCACAGAGCCAGAGCAAGCCATGGCCAACAGCAACAATAACTACAATGGCAACTGCAACTGCAACGGCAACAACAACAGCAACAACAACAGCTGCTCGCCATAAATCACATTTGCGATGCAATTATTTTCAACTATGCAAACTTTTGAGCATGTTGCATGATTTCAGCTACTTCACATTTTACAACATTTTATTGTAATGGAAAATAAATGTTGCTATCGCTTTTATGCAATTGTTTCTCGTTGCCCAACACTTGACGCGGTAACATAATGCTGCACATGTTAATGTCGCTGTTAGCAGAAAAACATAAACTTAACATTATTATAAAATGTTATTTATATTGTCAGCATCAATGTTAGTTATGTTTAAGCTTTTGTTAGCATATGAACATGTTAACATATGCGATGATTTTAGCAGCAAGGGTTATATTTCAGCATTCACTCATTAACAGCTGTTAAACTTAACGTATGTTATACATGTTAGGATTTGAAGTGCGTCTAAGCTTGAAAAGGAAATGTATCTTGATTATTTCCTAGTTTAGTAAGGCTTTGCTTCTATCGAACAGTAGCTATTGATATTATTGTGGGCATAAGTAGCATATGTTATTCAGCTGTAGCTAAAACTTAACAGCGCAGCGCCTGCGCTTACGTAAATGTTAGCAAAAGATCGCCATTTTATAGAAGCTAAAATGTATCTCCGCTTCTACAGAGAGCATTGAACATAAACAATTATTCGAAGCTAATGAACAGCTGTTAAGCTGTTAAGAGTTAACAGCGTGCTGTTAAATGTTACATGTGTAAAATGACGCACTGTTATATGCCATGTTATGAGGGATTGGCAAAGGAATATCCGTACAAATTGTTCGAGTTAAACAATTCTCAAGAATTCACAGCCTTTTCTTTCTTCATTAAGTTAACCAACTGTAAACGTTAATACCTTTTACTGGGCCAAGCTATAATCAAATGGACTATAAGCTTTTATATGAAAGTATTGTTAATAATGAAAATTGTTAATAATAGCACTAATTAATCTCCACTCTGCAGGGCAGCCTTCGCATGTTGGCAAAAGTATTTCACAGCTGTTAAGCTGCTTTTGCCGTGAAACCTTCAAAGGAAAGTACAGGAAAGAAACGACTATCTTTGGCACGCCGAAGTTCAAATGCCCTTCTTGACACTGAGCTGCAGAACTTGGTCGCAGAGAGCTCTGTGACATAGTCGTGCGATTAAGTGCCTAGTTCAGTCAAGATAGCTGGTGAACAGCACAAGAAGTTGATCATCCTCAAAGGAGCATATCGAGGCAGGAATTCAATTTCCAGCCGGCAGATCGAGCAGTAGACAATCCAACTCCCAAGCTGGGAGACAGAGCGACGCGACCCGTTTGTTGATACTGTATCAGGAGTATATAAATACTTTTGCGACAAAAATATAATACCCTCTGCAGGGACATAAGAAATTGCCACAGATATGATACTGGCAGCTGGCAGTTGACTTTGTCGCTGCTGCAATCGGTTGCTGTGGCAGCTACCCCAAAAGGCTGCACATTAAATTGATAAGCCGCGGAGGTTGCCTCCGCACGCGGCAATTAGCCGAGAAATGTGAAAAGCGAGCTGGCAACGGAGCGGCAGAGACTCTGACCTGCTATTTAAATTGCCAGGTAATTAGCCATCGTTGCCACCTGGCCGCCGCCGCCTTTAAGCTCCGCTTGGCCCCAGCCTGCTGCTGCTGGGAAAGTTTATGCTATCTGAAACGTCAACCGTGTGGGCGGTAGGGCAACGGGCGGGCGAATGTCAGCAAAAAGCTGGCAAACAACAACAAAAAAAGTTTAAATTAGGCGTAAGATAGCAAACACGGAGCAGGACCTATGACAACGCCCGAATCAGAGTGGCGAAACCAAGGTTCGGGCGGGTTCAGAGCGCAGACAAAGTTTTGTCACAGAATGGAGAATCGTGGAAATTCGTGGAAAATCGCTGAAAATCGCGTGCATAGCACAAAGCATTTATTTTGATTGAAACTTTTCGAAAGCAGACGCCGAAGTTATCATCCAAGCAGAGTAATTAATTGTGTAACACGTTGCACGTTATCAAATTATTTCAAGCCGCTTTCAAATCTAATTTATATATATCTAAAATAAGAATTTTAAAAGTGAATTCTTGAAATATATACACGATATATATATATAACTGTTTGTCCTGTTTGACATACAAGTTTTCTGATGTGTTGAAATTCCACGCGCAAATGTGGAAAACTCGTGAAAAACGATTATACGCAATTCCTTGCTCAACATTCGATCGGCTTGAAACTAACACAAATATTTGTGATACGTTTAAGACATGTTTTGCACATATCGTAAAAAGTGGTTAAACAACGCATGTCAAAGGTCATATGAACGGAAGACTTCCAGTTTCACTGAATTGGGTAGAAATATCAGTTCCAACTGTTGTTTTTCAATTAAAAAAACTTCAAACTGCTTCAAGCTACTTTTCGACCGAAACGAATATGTATACTTTATGGTGTCGAAGAAGCTCCCAAGCTAGAAAGTTTGTAACAGCAGCTCGGCACCGGGTACAGGGAATCGCCAAGTCGACCCCTGCTGACTGAAGCACTTTTCCGTGCTCCTCAATAATTTACAACGGAACTGCCGTTGACACCTTGTGCTTGACCAATGGGGACACTAAAGTGAGAAGCAGCGCTGGCAACTTATCGTCTGCTGATCCCTGGCACCAGCTCAAGCCGCAAGGGCATGACGTGCAAATCCAGCGACGCCTCCGTTATGGTAACCACAAGCGCCACGCCGCGTCCCCACCCCACCACTGTTAGAGTCAGCGAAGTTGAAAATGAGCGGAAAATGTTAAAGGGCGCTAAGCTGTCGCCCCCAAAGGAATATTTAATTAAGGGACGTCGCCGTTGCCCCCAGAGCAGCTGAGCTCAAACTGATGCTGCAGCCGAAGCTGTTTGACGCTCTGCGGTCACCAGGTGTGCGTTGGCAAAGGGATTAGCTAGACGCCGAGCTTAGCAACAGCAGAAAACAGAAAACAGAAAATGAAAACAAAAGCAACAATAACTGCTTGTAGCCATAGCTGCCACACGTTGGATCAATAACTGGCGAGCTGACTGCCACATGGCTGTTGCACAGTCAGTTGCAGCTTTGCGGCAATTGGCAATTGACATAACATCAAATGGTAGCTGGACGTGGCACTTCAGCCATATTAAATATATTATATTAAATAGAGTTAATAATTAATTCAAATTTAATTGCAGCCACCCAAGAAGAAGCTCTCGAAGAAGGAGAAGGCGCGCCTCGAGGCCGAACAGGCCGAGCTGCTGCGCATCGAGATGGAGAAGGAAAAGTTGGTTGAGCCCCAAGCAAAATATGTTATATATAAAAAAGATTCTTTGGCATGCCGAAGATTCAATTCTCCATTTAGAACCTATTGCTTCCACACGAATCAAATGGTCTGCTTTAGCTCAAGATATCTGGCGAAACGATGAATATTTTGAAGCAAAAACTATACTCTCAATCTCCGAGAATCGAATGATCATTTCCTATTGCAGCTTTGTGGTATAGTGGTCCGATCTGGTGGATTTCCACATAGAAACTGGTTTTAACAGAGAGATACTCTTAGGCAAGGATGCGGGAGAATAGCATGAAACGGGCTTGTTAGATGCCTCCTTCGATGTGTTGCACATTAAAATATCTCTCTCAAACGCTCAGATTGAAGAAATTGGAGGAGGCGCGTCAGCGCAAGAAGCTGGAAATGGAGCAGGCTAAGCATCGCCAGCAGCAGGAGGTCGCCGAGAATCGTCTGCGCCGCGGCCAGCTGAAGGATAGCATGAGATTCTTTGATGCCGTGCACACCACCATCGAGGGCATCAAGGCGGGCGAGCGGCAACAGTGCGAGTGGGAGAAGTTCATGCGCTGCAACGGGCTGCCCAATGCGGCCAGTCCGAGTGATCTGCGCAAGTACATCCATCAGTGGCATGCGGATATTGCGCAACGCCAGCTGGAGGCGCGCAATTGGCTGCTGCGCACCGATGAGCGCACCCTTCTCACCCAGGACGCCCATGTGCCGGATCTGACGCGCGTCTCGCTCCGCCAGCAACAGGGCAATCTCGGCGATGTTTATGCACATCGTCTCAAGGAGGTGCTGGGGGTAAGTCGCGGGAATTTTGAACAGGGCTAAGCATTTGGAAGGAATAACTATTAAACAGATTCTCAACGAACTGGATGAGTCGCTGCCGTACACCAAATCCCGGTCGGCTCATGTTGCCGCCGATCTGGTGAAGCTGAAGACGGAAATGCGTGTGTTCCTCAAACAGCATCTGGACGAGTTCACCTACAAGACAATGTCGCACATTGAGCGCGACATGGAGTGAGTAGCTCCTAGATAATCGAGGAAACATTTCGCTTACATCTCTTCACATTGCAGAATCGATCGACCCGGCGTCTCGAAGCACATCTACGATTCCGATGTCTTCCAGAGCTTCGTTTGGACTTTCTCCAAGGATGCCCAGATGTGAGGCCTCAAATATAATTGATCTCTCTTATACCTTATCTCTTCTTCTGCTATATACTATTTTCTTTTCATCTCTCTCTTTCTCACACACACACTCTCAATATCTCTCTCTCCCTCTCTCCTCTTTCTTTTCATTAACTCACTTCTGCCTGTATTCTCTTTATCTCTGTCTCTCTATCGCTCCGTCCCTCTCCTCTCTCTCTCTCTCTCTCTCTCTCTCTCTCTGTCTCTCACAGCGCTGTTAATCCTAAGGCTCGCATTGGAGAACAATCGGCCCATAATGAAATCGACTTCCCCACCATCGAGATGAACATCTCGCTGCCGCCCACCGTGCGCCTGCAGAGCTCGGCGCTGCGCGGTCTTTGGCTTAACTACGACCACTTCAGCGACTACTGCAGCAGCTTTCAGCTGAGGCATGCACGCTCCCAAAATGCTAGTAAGCGCGTCAGCAAAAGAAAAAATGGGTTAAAGACAGTTTTAAATAAGTTTTCAACCGGACTTTATATAGCTTGTAGATTGAACTTTTGAGAGAATTCAAAAATTCGCATAGTAGGAGATTTCTGCGACCACATGAAGTTCATTCTTGACCAATAAGAACATCCCAGTCGATTTAAACATGTCCGGATGTCTCTCGTGAAAGGTTAGCCTTTGGGAACATTTGTCGGATTCGGTCAGAACAGACCTCTATATCAGATATCTTTCATAGTATAGAAACTATCTGCTTTTCAAGATATCTTGATCAATTTAAGTTTTTTTTTTCTCAGCTATTTTACGGCAAACAAAGCGCGAATGGCGCAAGCGCAAAGAGATTCTGCAGTCGATGCTGGACGAGTGCGCCCGTGAGATTCCACTGTCCGAACTGGAGCAGCTGACGCAGGAACAGCACTCGGCCAGCTCGCAGCCACCGCGTGAGCGCAGCTACGACGTGGACAAGCTCTACGCCCAGTACGAGGATGAGCTAAATAAGGCGCGCCGTCGCGCCATCGGGCCGGAGGCCTATGGCATGCTCGAGACAGACGTCAATCTGCGCAAGTATCGCATCATTGGCGGCGTCTATTGCATCGATTTCCTGGAGACGCCGCAGCAGGACAAACAGCTCAATGCGCGCTCCTTTATACGCACCAGTACGTCAGTACGTAGCCCGGCCAACTAGACGTACCCTAATGAGACTTCCGATTGCAGTCACAGTTGCCAACAGTCTGGTGCACAAGGAGTACTATCAGACCTATAAGCCGCCGCCGCCGGTGCTGCCCGGCGTGCGTCGCCTGCCCGAGGAGATTGAGGCTGAGATGCGCATGATCGAGGCGGCGCTGGACAAACTCGCGCTCGTCACACTACAGTAAGTACATGACTAACGTCTAGTCGAGCACTTTTCTTCCTATCACTGTTGTTACTCCTTGCAACATCGAATAACCTATACTCTCATGTCTGACCCACTTAGGTTGCCCGATTCGGTGATATGGTTCGAGCCCCCGATCGCCTGTCGCTGGGAGACGGATATCGAGACGCTAGAGTCGCAGATAGCGGATGGCGTTAAGCCGGATCCAGCTGCGTCGGCGTCGGCGGCGGCGGCCACCACAGCCACGCCCACAGAAGCAACACCGCTCTCGACAAACGCACAGCCCAGTCCGCTAAAGAGTTCGCCACGCGGTCCGGCCAAGATGCGCTCCCAGAAATCGGACCTGGCCGCACTGCAAACCCAGGCGCTGCGCGAAATTGGCGACTTTGACCTGCGTGCGATTCCCAGCAACGTGGACTTGTATGGGCTGGTTAAGGACTTTGTGGTGCCGCGCCTGCCACAAGGCTTTTGCGTGCGGCTCGAGCAGCAGACGCCGCCATCGAGCAGCAGCCAGCCGCAGCGGCAGGTCATGTTCCTAGCGCGCCAGACGCACGTGCGACTGGGTCAACTGGCAAGCCAGGCAATGCCTGCTAAGGCGGACAGTGCGCAGCCGGGTGCCAGCCTGGGCATAGGCGCTGAGTTTTTGGATGCCGGGGAGCCGGCAGAGCTCTTTCCGCCGCTCTGCTTTGACAAGCTCCTCAAATTCCGTAGCCAAGCGCGACCGCCTCCGGTGATGCCTGGAAATAGCTATCTTTTCTCGCAGCTGATCGAGGATATGGATCGGCTGTGGCGCATGCAGCTACCGCGCGAGCAGCAGGAAGAGATGCTGCAGCAAATCTCCGAGCAGCTAACGCCCAACGGCTCAGAGCATGATGTCAACCAGCAGCTGTCCGATGAGCTGCGTCCGCTCAGCCAGGAGCTGGTCGAGGTGCTGCAGCCAGCTGCAGCGGCTGCTGCCTTTGCCTACTACACGGGCATCTCTTTCATTCGCGACAACCAGCTGCCCACCCAGCCAGAGCCGGCGACGACACCCAAGTCAGCTGGCAGTCAGGAGAGCAGCGACGACGACGATGATGACGATGATAGCCTCCTGGAGCTGCTCGAGGGCGGCAACGGCGGCGACGTCGGCGAATCCTCAGCAGGCGGCACCCTGCCCCAGTTGCTAAGCAGAAACAGCAACAGCGACAACTGCGACAGTGAAGCGTGGGTTAATCTGATTGCAATCTCCAAACCCTCTCACCCCCTCTATTTCTCTCTCTCTCTCTCTCTCTATCCCTTTTTGTAAATTTTTCGCTTCCGTTCCGCTCCCTGCTTCTCTCTCTTTTGATCTTGCCTAATCCCCCTCTCTCTCTTCCTGTTTCTCACTCTCACTCCCTTTACTTCCTCTTTTACTTTCCCTCTCTCTTTCGCTTTCTTTCTCTCTCTCACTCTCTACTCCTTAATTTTTCTCTTTCTCACTCTCTTGCCCTCTTTATTTATTTCTCAACTTTCACAAAAATATAGAGTTTTTTACCCTCAATCCCCCACTCTCTCTTACTCTCTCTCTCTCTCTACTTTCCATCTTTCTCTCTCATTAATTCTCTCTGTTTTTCCCAATGCCTATTCCTCTCACTTTCTCTATCACTTCCGTTTCACTCTCTTTCTTCATCTCTGTGTCTCTAAATTTCTTCCTTTCTTAAACTTCCTCCGCATTGCTCTCTCCATCTGTCTTTCGCTGACTTTCTCTGTCTCCCTCTCTCTCTTCATCTTCTCACTAGTCGCAGACAAAAGCTCAGCAGCACGGCGGCCATTACTCAGGGCAAGTGGAGCACACGCGATGTCCACGACACCAAGTTCAACGAGGACAAGTTATCCATACAGTTTCGGACAGGCCGACTTGGTTAGATTATTCTTTAAGAAGCATTAGTTACTAACAATAACATTTTATGCAACTGAAAATATCCTATATTAGCTATATAACCGATTCGCCTTTATCATTTGCGATATCATCCAAAGGTATATTTGGCTTCGCCCTTAACAAGTACAGCAATATGCCCTATCAGACCTGGGATCTGCGGCCAGATATGAAAAAGTATCTCATAGCTATACAAATTTTGGTTCAGTTTATTTAGTTGGGTTCTTATTGCAGTCCCGGAACCATACTCTTCAGCTTCACCGCCTCTCTGATCAGCCTGGAGATGACCATCACCGACGCGGGCTACACTGTGCACAATTTTCAGGGCGGGAGCACGCAGGGCATTACGGAAATGCTTGGCAAGACGCTGTCCCTGGCCGAGCTGAAGGCGACGCTTATTCTCTCAGCCGTGGACATCTTTCCAGATGAGGATGCCTTCTGCTATACGGAGGGCTCTTGCGAGAAGAACTACGTGATGGAAATGCACACATATGCCTGCATTTCGACCCTGGCACTGTCCCACAACTTCAGCTGGTCGCGTTGGAATCTGTTGGCGGGCTCTCGCACTGCTGTGCTGCTCATCAGGGAGCTCCTCGAGGGCAAGAAGGTGCCCTACTACTCCACCCTGCTGGTCACACCCCTGAAGACCTCCATCATTGACTGCACCGAAGTGTCGGCAAGCTTCAATGCAGTGGGCATTGCTGGCATGGAATACTATGCGGATCTCTATCAGCTCTCGCAGGCCCATGCACAGCCGGTCAGCCTAGAGAAACAGCGCACGATGAGTCCAATTCTTAGGGATAATGTTGCCAGCATTTTAATAGGCACAAGGCCACTCAGTTTTTGTTAAGTTAACTTATGTTGCAAGTGCGAAAAGTTGATAGAAGAAGCGCTGTTTGAAATTTAGACATTTCTATGGCCAGGGCAAGAGCAAGGAATAGCCGTTATTTCTGGCATCTTATACTAAATGCTAGTGTACTTCATTAAACAAATCTTTAAATAAAATTAAACGCATTTTTAAAAACACCTTTCTATGTGATTCTCATGTAATTCATGTAAGACATAGAAATCGCTTCTTTTGTATATTTAAATGTTGTATAAACAAGTTAAGTTGTCAATCTAATCTCTCTCTCTCTCTCCCTCTCTCTCTCTATATATCTCTCTCTTTCTCTCTCTCTCTCTTTCTCTCTCTTTCTCTCTCTTTCTCTCGCTTTCTCTCTCTTTCTCTCTCTTTCTCTCTCTTTCTCTCTCTCTCTCTCTCTCTCTCTCTCCTTCTCTCTCTCTCTTCATCCTTCTCTCTCTCTCTCCCCTCTCTCTCTCTCTCTCACTCTCTTTCTCTTTCTCTTTCTCTCTCTCTCTCTCCCTCTCTCTTTCTATCCCTCGATTTCGCTTTTTCTCTTAAACAACACTTCCACACTTACAGATTCATTTAAATGTACACAATAAATGTATATTAAGCCAGACCTTGGCACGAATTATCCTTTAGTTCTTATCATATAGACAAACTTATGTTATATATATATTATAAAATTAGGCATTGGCCACCATTATACTCTCTTCTCGGCTGCACAAGCCAATCACACAGTTATGGTCTAAGAATCCTCATTAAGCTGCCCGTAAGTCAAGCTAGAGATTCAACATCATAGCTTATTACCCTAATATTTACCCTGTTTAAGGTCTTAACAGCACTTCAATGCGCCCCCCGACACTCCCCCACCAACCCCTCTAATGCGCTATAAAACTTAAAAGTTTGTCCAAAAATGTTGAATGGGCGAGAGTGAAAATTATTCATTTGAAAGTGCTCAAATCTTTCAACGAGTTTCAACAGTTGCCTCGGCACTGACCACGTTTGCTGGCCACGTTGAGTGTCAATTGGCACACACACACAAACACACGCACGCACACACACACGCACACATTGAAGTGTTAAAATAAATATGGCTGTATGGCTAAAATGTTGGCCAAGTGCTCGTATTTTAGCTCACTCGTAAATTTATGCAAAATGAAATGCAAGCCAAGCTGCCAAACGTTGGCTGGGGGATGCATATCAAAGGGGTTTAACAGACTAAAACTATGTACACGCACACACGCACACACACACCCTCACATTTCAAACTAAAGTTTTTTGATATTTTCTGATTTCGCAACTACGAGCTGCGGGCCTGCTAACAAAATTTATGCTCCGACAGCTAAGCGGCTTCCAAAGGGGCACAAAAAGCCAACCGACCAGCCAACCAAAAAAATATATACAAAACTTGAATGAACTTAGGCACGCCGAAGATTGGATGCCCTTAAAAAACTATGTCCTAGAAGTGCGGATAGGCAAAAGCTTTATTTGCGCCTTAGAAGTCATATGGTAGTCCGATCCGATGCGCTCTCGTGGATATGTTAGAGGAAAAGTAGGTATCAATAGATCTCTTGAAGAACAGAAAAGTTCTAATCCAACAACCTATCTTATGTCCGATTATTCTAATAGATCTATATGATAGGGTAGTCAAAGTTGGAACAAATGTAAGCTTTATAGTTGAGTTTGTAATTAACAAGATTGAACAAAAATTGGCATTTACACAATATAGTTGACGGATCCGATCGAAACACGGACCTACGTAAAGTCATGTTAGTAATGCTTGACGCTTGTGATTCGCAACTGGTTAAAGGCTTGAGAGGGAGATGGCAAAATCTACTCATTGAAAGACTCCCAGCTCTTGCAATGGGTACGCACACATCATGCTATCTATCTATTTATATCTTCTGCCTTGTTGGTCATTACGATATTAAATTACACAAATTGAATTCGGGCCGGCAAGCTTAGACTCATTGAAGCCAATAGCCTGCATTCCAGCGTATATGTATCTTGCCTTAACGAGTCGCATATGTTTTCCCTTTGTGCGTAACACATTTGGCGAGAATTCTATAACATCCTCCCTGGCAGTAGCTAGGGTATAGAATGCCCAAATGCCACACACACAAAAGCGTGCAAAGTGCCGCCACATAAGGGCCCAACTAAATGCAAAAGTACTTAGTGGGCGTAGCCCGAATTCATGGCTAACGCTTTTGTGCCGATTTTCGCAGCCGAATTAGCTGGCATTCGATTTCAGTTTTGGCAATGAATACTCCCAATAAATACACAGACAGACGCCGTGATTGCTCATTATAAATCAATAAGTTGGCGGAAATTGGAACAAATAATGAGAATTTCACGTTTCGATTCCAACTTTTGCCTGTGCCCACAAATTTGCCTATTTTCGCATGCAAATGAAATCCTTTTAGCCGTGAACTTTACATTTGCAACATTCCAACATTCGTAAGACAAGCAGACTTCCATAATTAGGTCCATTTGGCTTACGATATATTTGTATTCTATTTGACTTCGGTTCGAATATCTAAAACTTAGAGCCAATTCCTCTGGCCTACGTCAAGCTGAAGGGACCTTATTTTATACACTTTCTTTCTCTTTTCTTATTTTCGTACATTTCTTGGATCAAACTCCTCCATATAACATGTTCCATAGCCTTCAACTTCAGAGACTACAGACCTATTGCCCGACTGTCAACAGTTCCATGAGTCGCAGTCGCATTAAGCCCTGTCTTAAACTGAACCGGTTCGAACTGTCACATTTTATTTTACCAGGGTTTGTTAGGGTTAGGATAGTCCTATATAGTCCCCGTAGCTGACTACGCCCTTCGTTCCTTATTCCCTAATACCTTAGCTCATTAATCGCACAGCTTCTGTTCTTTCACATTCCTCTTGTTTTCTACTTTGATACTCGTAGTTCTGTGTTCCATAATCTCATAGTTCCACTGCAGCTCATAGTTCCACTGCAGCGTACTGCCAAGCTAATGTCACGTATTTTGTTATCCTACGATTTCATAGTTCTATAGTTCCAGAGTACATAATATCATGGCATAGCTGCATAGTGCGCAGTTCTATCGTGCCATAGCTAATGGATACTATAATTTCAAGCTCTTAATGTTCCATTGTGCCATACTCCCAAGTGCAATAATGCTTAGTAATTTATTTCCACACTTCTCGAGTTCCATGGAGCATAATCTCATAGCTGTTTAGTCTCACTCTTCGCAGGGTGCCAGGTTGCCATTGTTCCATTGTGTCTCGAAATGGTTGGCAAAATGTGGGACCATTTGGCTGCCAGTGCGATTGTTGCGGCTTTTGCAGAGCGGAGGCGTGGTCGGCAGGGTTAGGGGCAGGGGCAGGGGCAGGTGTCAACACACCCAAAACGGAAACGGAAACGTAACTTGCACTTGGCAAGCCAAAAATGGTGAATGCCGCAAACGCGCTGGGACAGCATTTAACAGGCAACCACACAAATGTGTTTTGCGGTTTAGAGCATGCTCTCTCTCCACCCCCCCCCCCTCACCCCTCTCAATGTTCTTTCATTTAAACAAAAAACAATAACAACAGCAAATGACAGCAACCGAAAATACATATTTCAAAATTAATTATCAAATATGTCAGCGGCTGGCGAAAAGTGTTTCATTTCATTTCGTTTCTCTTTCGCTCCGTTTCAAAACAATTGGCAACTTTACTTGAGTTGGCGGGGGGAATGCGTTCTGGCTGCTTAGTTTAACCAGAGGAACAAACACTTTTTAATTATTTATTCATAAACAGGCAGCTCGAGTGCTTGCTTAAAGGAGGAAGGGGGAATGGTGTGGGACGGGACGCTCATTAACAAAACAAACGACAGTCCAAAAGCAGCAGACAAACAGGCGCCGCGGGCAGCAGGCGAAAGCGGGGACAGGAGATGGCGGTGGTTGCGGCTGTCAAGCGGATGTGTGGTAGTGGGTGGGGATTGGGTTGGAGGGGGGTGAGGCTGGGGCTGGGGACACTGATTGCCGGCACTCAGACAGCGGGGCGCTCAGTGGTGACCTTCACACACTCCCACACACACGCACAGACAGGCGCAGAATACGCATTAAGTCGCGTATACGACGCGTGTGACGCGCAGACCGAGCTAAAGAAATTGAAAGATGGGATGCCGCATTAAGGGATAACTCGCTTGGAATATGTTAATTTGCCAGTCAAAGCAGTTAACACGCTGTGTGTGTGTGTGTGTGTGTGTGTGTCTGTGTGTTCGTGTACTTGAGTGTGTGTGTCAGCAGTTAATAGAGTTATGTCCCTGTTGTGTTTGACATAAGTCACAGAAGTGCGCCTCATCTACATATTTAACGATATAACACACATTCGTTAAAAGGAGGGCAGGCTGAAACCAGGCCAAAAAGTCTGTCAAACCAACTTTGTGCTGAGTCAATTCGGCAAGGTCTTTAACGTTTCATTTCTGAGGAGATTCTTGCAGCATCAATAGTCGCGTCAACCTAGCCCAGCCCACACAATTTGAAGACCTTAAGATTCGATAGGGAAATGAACCTATATATTCCATGGGGCTTATTTGAACAACATATGCAGTTTGGACTCAAAGTTGTGCTCCTACTTAACCCCAAGGTCAGTAATTGCGAGCTACACCTAAATCTTAACAAATGATCCAGATCGTTTTCGCATGGAACCACTCGCCCATATATGTATATGTATGCATACGCACCCACACAATGGAGGACTTTATATAAATATGTCGCACATCTGACGTCTGGGCTTTAAGTATTCAGCTGTTCTTTCCTTTTTTTATGCAATTTTTCTGCTTATCGCTAAGCGTCTTAGCAAATTGCCTGAACTAGTTCTTTGTGCACAGTTCGCGATGCCAGAGTTGCCGGATCGTTTGTCAGCTGTCGCTTAGCTAAACTTGCAGGCGCGTGCTTATGTACATATATACACATACGCACACACACATATATGCACACGTGCATTTACATATGCATATATGCGTGTATGCCAAAAGGAACATACTCTGGGGCATTAGCATAGTGCCATAAATGTAACGGTACATCCATTTTAGCGCTACTTTTTGCACACATAACGCTGAGAGTTGTTGTTGCTGCTATTATACCCTGTATTTATTGAAGGGCGGGTACACAAGTCTTATACTAAATGCCTTTACCTTTGGAATTGAAATTGTGAGGCATGCCCTTGGGCTGTGCTGATTACAGGGTATCTTACGAGCACTTTTACTTATTGTTTCAGTTGTTGTTGCTGTTGTGCCTGTTTGGCATTAAACATTCGCGCGTTTTCACAGCAGGCGGCCAACAACAAAAAACCATTGCCGCGGCATTACATGTGTTAAATGACAAACATAGGTATGCATATGCTCTAGCCAGGTGTGTGCTAGTGTCTGTGTATGTGTGTGTGTGCGTTGCTAGTGTGTGCGAATTTTTACTTTAATCAAGGCAAAGGCAGCTGGCGCACTAAAATGTTGCCCGGCACAAACAATAAATTTTGTTGCTGCTGCTACTCTATGTTTGCGTGTGTGTGTGTGTGCGGCAGGTGAGTTTAATGCGCGGCTTTTGTAACATTTGCTGCTGGCATTAAATTTGCTCGCACGCGGCGCACAAAAGTATGCAGCGTATACGTAGTTTAAGTTAATAGCAACTGACTTTCGAGCTGAGCTGAGCTTCCCCTCTTTTTTGGCCCCTGGCATCAGCAGCTTCCTAAGCCACATACAAGTCTGTTCATCTTACAATTCATTATGTAAACGCTAAAAGTAAAGATGTGTGTATGTGTGTGTGTGTGTGTCTGTGTGTCTGTGTGTCTGTATGTGTGTCGGTTGCAGCTGGAGAACTTCCGCTTCGCAAGCGACACTTGAATTGCATTGTTTTTGCTGCTGCTGCTGCTGTTGCCACTGGGCACACACACACACAGTCGTCGGCATCTTCTGTGCCTGTACCCCACCTCAGCCAGTCCTCAACATCTGCCCAGCCCCCCGCCAGGTGCATTGTTGTTGCTGCCGTGCGCTGTGCTTCAGCAATTTGCGTCAAATTTCGAGTTTAAGTGTCAATTACAACAAGCAAAACAACGTGAACACTTTCGACGGCTGCTGCTGCAGTGCTTCTACACCTGTCAAACACACATAAACACATACACACATACATACACCCACATACACACACATACACACACACATTACAAACACCCGCACATACCACATGTGCATTGTCCTCTGTCAACGTTCGTCAAGCTGTCAGCTTTTGCTTTTCATTTCATTTTCTTTCATTCCGTTTTATGATACCCTGTAGACAACATAAGACTATTTAAGGGCATGCCCAGCTTTAAGAGATGCATACTTTATTACTTTTTTCTGAATGTTTTTTATACAAACAAATTTCCTCCACTCGGAAAGCGCTTCGTCCTAAAAGAAGACTTTGGTCGATTTGT